>JAKNSH010221503.1:0-10484 GCA_027790015.1 Cymbopogon flexuosus | reverse complement strand
AAGGTTAGAGACCTCTTGAATGAATCGTTGTTATGGCGCGCACAGTGCGCTAATCGACTTGCAGAGCAGGTAGGACATGGTTTTTTTTTTTTTTTTACAACAAGAAGGACATTAAAAACAGTTAGCTTATTTAAATTCACTCTGCAAGCATATACAAAACAATTTTCGTTGCTAAAATTATTGTTATAGCTATTTTTACTAAATGATCTGTTCATTTCACACTAAAATACAGTTGCGTCTTTTTAACGTAGTCAGGACCCTCTGGTACTTGTTGGCGGGTATCCAATGCACTTGCAAAGTTCTGCCGTTCCTGAGAGGGTTCTGTAAATGTGCCGGATATACTTTAGTGACGAAACTGTAACTTGACGGTTAACTTACGTTCAAGTTCAGTACATCATATTACGACTACTGGAGTGGCGACTGGCGAGAGCCTCGCAGCAATAAGAGCTAGATCCAAAACAAGGTATTAGCATCGTTACGACATGAGCTAAACTCGCATTAGTTGATGCATAGTCAGGCAAAAACTATGATAATGTCAGATGATTCTTATCATCAGGCAAAAGATGAAGATGAACTGTTGCCATCATGACATTAGATTTGGTCAGCTGATGGTAGTTGTCGCCTTGACAACGGCCGCTACCTTTGCCATGATGTATTGCTTGAGGCTTGAGAAGCAGAGTCCCATGTTGATCCATTATGGTACCACCGTCTGCCAGCAGGTTCATACCTCCTAGTGCCAGAATGCTGGTATGGCGAGTATTCGCTTCTCCGGTGCTGATTCTGGTACTGGCCGACTGTTCGTCTCCCTGTCCTTTGCAAACTTGTATGACTACTATGATACTGGACTGGTACTGCTGTTTCAAGCCCTGTATAGACCTGTGGACGATTGATACTCTGGTATTGTCCTGCTTTCATGCGCTCTGCATTGGCTTGTGGTTGTTTGAAATACTGGTCTGGGTGTGCCATCTGGCGTCCTATAGCATGACCCTGTGAACTTGATATGCTTCCAGTAGAACCTCTGGCTTGCAGGTGATGTTGATCATCATAAAGTTTAGCTGCCACAGTTGACTGACGACTGGGTAGACGTTTTGCAATAATAGTAGATTTAACAGGAGGTGTACACAGCAGTGAGAGTAGCTCATCCCGGCCGCCGGGACCATGAGCGAAGTTGCTCACATAGTTGAAAGCCAAGTCGAAAGCCCGCTCAATACGTCCAAGCTCCTCTGCTCTAACTGTTCTAGAGGCATTATCAGGTCTCTCGTACGGATCTTCGACCTAAACAAAAATAGTGAAAAGACAGCATTTGAACACATAAAATAAAATATTTTTTAAAAAAACACACAATGGACACTCTGTTATGGTAGTGGCTACGGTTGAGACTTGAGAGGGAGAGGGAGAGGGAGAGGGAGTAGCAAGAGAGAAGGTTTTCCTTCTAAATCCTGCTTGATTCCAAATAAGTGTTGGTTGTCCATTTAATAGGCAACCCTAACCTCTAAGGGTCTAATTGGTTGCCTGTATAATGCAGGTTGCTCGTGTTTAGTTGCTTGCATATGCTTATACCGGCTTGCACAAAGCTCAAAGCAAGGCCCAATGCTGCATTAGCTAGTACACTAGATTTAGTTGTATTAGACAATGCAGGTTTGGATAGGCCGATGTGCGCACAAAAATGAAATGTTCTCAACCCCCATACCTCTACTAGAACCATGAGACCTCAACTAGAACATAGAGGTGACCACATGCAACAAAATGTAAACAACCAAACACAATTTTATCAAATATCAACCAAACACCTAGACACCGCATATAATCATGATGCTTAGGTTATGCTGCAAAAGATCCTAGTAACCAATCAGATCCTAGTAAATCTCTAGCATGCATGCCGCCTAACTAACCCTTGGGATATCAAATGGTGCCCCTCACCATACACCCATAACACACCCACTGCACCATGAAGGAAATACTTACAAACAAATTGTATGATTTGGCCATCCAACTTGTGTTGTCCTGGATTTTCTCAAGCCGGCCCGTGTAAGTGGATATCACTTTGTATGAAAGTTCCCGGATGTTAAAAAACTACAGGCAATACAAGATACATTAACATTGCTTTCTCAGTTTAAGGAACAAAGGAAATAAACTTAAACACTAGCACACTACACTGTGTTCTTGAATTAACCATGTTGAGCCTTTTTTATCATCTAAAACACACTTATACTGAAAATATCTTGGGCTAAATAAAAGGAAGTGGTTCTGTGAGTCAAGAAATTAGCTCATTTGCCCACAGTAAGACAATGCAGACGGCTTTACTTAGTTTAGACTTTTATAAAAGTTGGCTCCATTGAATTAGAACCAAGGGAAGTAGACTGAAGAAATTTGATAACACAACTAAACCATGCAAGAGATTTTCCCTCCCAGTTTCTTGGCTTCAGAATCCCTGTCAGGAGTTCTAAATCGATTAGCTAAGCTCAGACATGAGCCAGGAATTTATCCCACATGCTGAGTTCAATATATATATGACAAAGAGCTCAAAGCTCATGACAACCTAAACATGGTACCAAAGAAAATGTAATTTCTGTTATACAGATAATAGTAAAGGCAGTAAAAATGTGATCAGCTTATTGTTCGCCCGTAATGAAAGAAAGAAGGTAATACTTGAAAATGGAATTTAGGAGACACATAAACCTGACTTGTTAATATTACAGAATGTTCAGATACCTTGAGAAAAAAAGATTCAAGGATGTGTGAAAGAGAGTTCTGATTTCTGTGCCCCGCATTCCGGCTCAGAAACCTTTCTATATTTGCTCTGCAAACAGCATCAACACTGTTCTCATCATAAAGCATCAATTCTGCATGTGAATGATATCGGTAAATCACTAGGCACAGATATGCCACAACCATCACAGACAGAACTAGTCAGTCTTACCTTCTGCATCTTTCCCGTCAAAAATCTCCTTCAGGGGTGGTAAAATTGCAGGCACACATGTCTGGTAGACGTAATGCAAAGAGGGTAAGAGGTCCTAGTTTACCTATAGATTTTATGGAACTATATACTTAAATAAGAAATAAGACCTGAAAATGAAAGATGACAAGCAAGCACAGAGAATAGGAGTTCAGGGTTCCATTTTTGGGGTCATTAATATTTTGAGCTTTTGCCCATTCCTTGACCTGCAAAGAATAATACCGAGCCATCAGCCTTGGGCTTGCCAAAGTTGAGTGGCAACAAAATGAAAAAAAAAAAACACTTGGATACATAGAGCTCACCAATAAAACCATATCACAGAAGCGCTCATCTATAGTACCAATCCAGTACAAGATTTTAGATTTGATTTGACCAGGGTAGTTGTTAATTGATACATCACAGGAAATACCAAAGTGGTTGCTCACATACTTAAGAACTGGAACTCTTGCAGTAGGAATGAACTCCAAACATCTAGCAACACCTGGATAAGCAATGAAAATCATGTTAAAAGAAGAGCGTCCATAAAAATCAAGGCTTCAGACAACAAAAGGTGCCATACTAATGCTATGTTTACTATAAACAATCACTTTTAGAAAGAACTTGTTTTTATTAGTTTTGGATGTGAGAACTAAGCCAAAGCCATAACAACAAGACCTGGAACATGTAAGGATCCCCATAACTAACAAAATTTCACAGGGCAATCCAACAGAACACAGTAACTAACCATGAACTAAGTAACCACAAAATAAGAATAAGTTACTGAAATAGCTCAGTCAGAACATATTAGTGCATAATATTTTTTTTTTACGAACCATTATTATTCTCCCACAAAAAAGAAGTAATAACGATACAAAATTAATCAATCTGGTTAAATGCCTGAAGCTATTTCATGAATATATAGTGAACATGCAATGAATTACAAAGATCGACAGGAAAGGTTTACCTCTAATTTGTAAAGCTTTCATTAGTTCTCTCAAGGCATTTTGCTTCTTTTTCTTACTTATAGGAAGTCTTGAGTCATTCCAGAGATCAACTGAAACATCCAAATCACCAGACTTTGCATAAAGGTTTGACATAAATGATCCAAAAGGTTTGACGGCAGCACCTGTTAAGTAGAAGAAATCAGTAAGGTGTAAGGCTCCAATAAAAACTGTACAGTTCTAGCTTCTCTAACAAGTAACAACTTATATTTTCCATTACAGAAACTCCTTAAAAAACACATGTATTGGCTAAGCATAACACAAAACAAGGCTAGCAAAATGTCCATTTGTAGCCTAATCATGTCGCGTTTTCAGCAGCTTCTATTCTGACAAAACAAATAGCTCTTCTAGTACAACTTTGTTTGTTTGTTTGTTTTTTCGAAAGATCTGGCTTTGCGAGCATGTATTAATAAGATAGGGAAGCAGAGTTACATCAGACGCGTGCAAGGTGCGCCGCAAGCAGCAGAGTGCTGATGTGGGGAAAGAAACTAAAGTGATTACTTGTGGTTTGTTAGGGCAATAATCCTGCCGAGGACCTTAGCACCCGCCAGCTTCTACAAGTTGCATTCATCAACTAAATAAAAAATGGAGCTTCAGCTCAGCTGCCCTCAGTGTTGAAAAATGTGTCACTCTTACTCCAGAGTCCAGAGCACCAGGATTGCCAGTGTGTGCAGCACTGTCGCCTACATCCATCATCTCTGTGAACCAGAGTTCCAGAGTTTGTTCATTCTTCCACTCCCCAGGTCTCAAAATCTGATGACTGCTCCAAAACTCCCAAGTCCCAACACGCTCTCAGATCACATGCGCAGATGGGCACACGACAGGAAGGTGCACGGCTACTACAACTTTGTGCTCATATATAATGATAGAGCATACTGCTAAGTGCTGAGCACTGCCATAGGTCCCAAGTTTCTTAGTGGCAGCCCGCTATATATTAAATCGCCATTGCCTTCCATCTACACAGTAGAAGACTATTGCTGGTGAAGGTCATAAACCAAGCCTAGCCCTTTTTCTAGGATCACGAATCCAATAAGGTTGTCACTTCTCATGCTTTCATATAAACTAATATCAGAAGAAACACAATCAAAACTTGAAAAATGCTTATAAACAATACCTCTCAAGGGCCCAACCGAGTAGATGGAATCTGCCAGCTCCTCAATTGCACATAACCGTTTCTTTTTATCGTCTTCCACGGGTTTTATTGTTGAGAGTATGTCTTCAATGCATGCCTTCAGCAAACCATAGATATGAGCGTACTCAATCATACTGAAATTCTGCAGCAAGAAATGGCATAAAATTAAATGAGAATTGAGAAGGTCAAATTGTGCCAAGTCTATACAAAATGGAATTGCAAGGCATTTGAAACCAGAAGCATTCTCTGTCAACCTGAAAATGTACTATCTGATAATAACATATAACAAAGATAATGGATGTTCATCACAAAATCTCACATTGTTCATTAGATGCTTAAGAGATAAATAAAGGAAACCAAACAAAATGCTGCCTTCATCTTCCTAAAAGAAGGATAGATTTAAGAGGCTTCGAAAACAAAATTGCAATCTGTAGTTCTGTACAGAATTTTAACATAACAGGGTCACCGCTGAGTGCAAGCAGCATCCTTGCCCAATCCAATGAGCCCTTTCTGCACTGTATTATATTGTATATGCATTCACGTATGAATTTACTGACAACTCAATCGATCTGCATCTGAACCAAGTACTTGCAGTTGCTCCCTGTGTGGCACGTCTGCCTGGTGATAGCCTGAGAAGTATTTGTCATCAAGGCAGATGCACAACAAGGAAAACGGCGCCCTTTTCACCGTTTCGCCCATATACTACGGTACCAAAATTCGAAGTAGAAAAGAATGGCACGGCATTAAAATTGCAGGTGGTCGGCAGGCATAGCCTCCATGTGTCACCAAACTCACGAAGCATGAAGCATTGCTTACTCAGGATCATAAAAGGAAAAAAAAAAAAACGGCTATGACGTGGTTGGGTAAACCCTAACTTGGACGATCAACGAATTTGAGAACCCAGATTGGAGTTTGAAGCGGAACATCAAGCGAAAGGAAGATGGACCTGGGAGTTTCTAAGGCCACTACGCGGCGGCGATTGTCGTCTCCGCTTCCGCCGCGCTCGCGTCGACGAAGTGCAGTTAGCAAGGCACCATAGCAAAGCAGAGTAGGAGTAGGCAGCTGCCGGCTGCCGCGTCGACTGGAAAGCTAATAAAGGAGCTTTTTTTTTTTGAGAGAGAGAGGAAGCTAATAAAAGAGCTGCCAGGTGCGCAAGCGCAATGCTGAAGCCGAAGCGGCGGGCCTCGTTGGAAAACCACAATGCCAGCGCCATTGGGGCCTTGGGCCACATTGTTCTCATTTGGGCCAGGCTTGTGGACAACCGAAGGCCATGGGCCTTCTCCTGAGCACAACGGGCTAATAAGCACACCTTAACAAAACACGGGCAGGACGATTAAACATCGGTTTAGTACCATAGTGGTACCCTAACCATGATTGCACCAAGAAGGACCTACAAAGCAAACCACATGTGCAACCTTGATCCATACTTACCTGGACAGGGTCTATGGCTGATCAGAGAGAGCCATGGCCTAGGTAAGCGGCTTTCATTGTACTTGGAAAGAGCGCTTGCCTACCATCTCCTCAAGTAGGAGAGTGGATGTCATATTTTATGAAAGAGGGGATACGCGTCCGCGCGGCCCCTACCAATTACTAAACTAAATATTAAATCAAATTAAATCATGATTGTATAGTTTACCAACTTTCTTCTATGTATTTCGGAGCATTGAAACTATATAAAATACTTAGTATTGCATAAATAAATTATAGGAAAATGAAACATATGCCCCATATATGACTCTCTTTGCTTATACTTAGTTGGATTATGATTTGAAGAGGGGTTCATATACAAATTTGGAATAAATTACCAATTATTGTGGACTACTAATTGCTAAAGAGTCAATGTTGGTATTTTTTTTAAATATAAATCCATTCATAAAACTTTTCGTATACTATTGTTTGATTAGCGCTATAGCGAATGGTGCGTTTTTTTACGGTGGAAGGAGGTAAAGAGTTTATAAATTAGGGCAAAAATAAATCTGCATCTCGGCATAAAAGCCTCATTCCTCGAAGAAAAGATAGCATCTGTTGCAAGGCTCAGCCAGGCCGCCAGAGGCAGGGCCGAGGCTAGTGTACAGGTCTGCAATGCAACGGTGGGGCCTTGTAATCTAAACAAGGAGAATGTGATTCTCTATTGAAATGTACTCTCTCCGTCCAACGAATAAATATAATTCTTTGACTTTGACAATTTCTCTTTGACTATTCGTCTTATTTAAATTTTTTATACAAATAATGAATTAAATAAATTATTATAAAAATATCTCTAACGCTATAATAAATCATAACAAATAAATAATATTTATTAGAATTTTTTGAATAAGACAATAGTTTGTTGGACCGAGGGAGTAACTCAGCACGACTGACGGCCGAGATACAAAACTGTCTTCCGTCTGCTTCTAGGAGTTTCCCCGTGAAAACCAGCTCCAGAAGAGAATTCTCCCCTCAGGACTGCGGTACACACATCCTGAGCCTAGCCTACTGCTCTCCTCCTTGTCCTTGAGATATCGAGCTCCTCTCGCGTATACGGGGAGTGATTGTGAACCATCATCATCTCACAACTCTCCAGGTGAGAATCAATCGGGCGATCTGGCTAGTGGCTACTACTACTAAGTATCTTCCATAGAGACCTAAGCCTACGGCTAGGTTAAGCTGATGAATGTCAGACCAAAAGGTCGGGGTGGTGTTGGACGGCGAGGTCGCCGCCTCACACTTGCTCCCTCAACGGCGGCTGCGCTACGTCCTAATTCATCACCAATACAGCATGATGATCAGCCTACTGAGCAGCAGTGCAGGGAAGGCCGAGCAGAACTCTCAAGGTTCGTGGCCATGGTAGCTGATGCTACTCCATGCCCAAGAAAGCATGCAGTCCCCATTTCGTCTAAATTTTGGGCACAAGGAGATGACTCAGACGGCGCTCGGAAGATGATGAACCACTTTCACCGACAACCCCCGAGTTCGTCAAAGAAGCTGTGGAAGCTGGGTTCACAATGGATCAACTCCTCCGAGCAGAGCGTGCTCTGTGCTCAGGTACCCTTTCTCCGAACACTGAAGATCGTTTCCTTCCTAAACAGATCGTGACTAGTTTGGTTTCAAGAAAGAAACAATTAGTTCCGTGGAGTGGTCCGCTCCCGGAGCCGCGCATCTCTCCGCCAAGAACATTGGGAGATTGCGTGGCAGCTGTGATACCGACATCAAGGACATGCTTTCCTTTACGATCTGGTTTCCAAGGCAGTTGTTTGACGTTTGATCGAAGACAGCCGGCGGATTATCAGAAAGTGGGTAACTCATATCCAATGAAGGGTCCGGTTCATGGAGAGGGAAACAGATCGAATTCAAAGTTTGAATCGCTTTCTCTTGAGGGAAACGATCCACACTTTCCGCTCCTAGACCCTGTTAAGGGAGCCAATCTTGTGGTGTTAGATCTCAAGACCGATTCAAAATGTTTTGAAAAGACTCGGTCACCTTTGTGTACCGATCTTTCCTCACGATCGAGACACGGTGCGAAGGGAACAAGAGTACAATGTGACACGAAGACAGATCGCGTTATACTCGGGCCTGGACGTTCCTTTCGGCCCACGAAGGGTCTTATTGAGTTGTTCTCATGTACTGGGTCAATAAGCAAGAAACCAAAACCCCCCAGACCTAATTCTCAGCCGCCACTATCCTGCCCTCGCCGTACTTTCGCGGAAGTGGTGGAGGAGGGATCCATGGCGGCACAGGGGAGAGGTGACGGAAGTTTTGGCAACCATGGAGGGGGAGATCAAGGGTTCAACCCTGGTTTCCATCCTGGATTTAACCCAGGGTACGGAGGTCGCGGCCGTGGACACTTCCAGCCGCACGGCCGTGGTCGTGCCCCATTTCATGGAGGACACGGAGGGCGCAACTATGGTGGCTATGCTGCCAATTTCGGGGGCCAAGGGGGCTATGGCTATGGCCATCATGGGTACCATGGCGGTGGCCGTGGTTATCACAACTTCAGAGGAGGCTATGGGGGGCAGGGGCCGTGGAGGGGGGAGGTTTAAAGGGCAGCACTTCCAATCGGGGGTGTTAACTCAAAATCCCGTCCCTAATCCCACAGCTCCCCCTAACCATGGGCCAACGCACAATGGAGGACAAGCCACGGGAGGTGCATCAAGTGGCGCTGCCACCGTCCAAGCTGGTGCCATTGAACCGGCCATTGCTGCCGGGTTGGCGGCATCGGCGGGGCAGCAGGCTCAGTCGGACACAACCGTCCAACATGCGATGGTGGTGCCAGGCCCAAGTCAAGACGGCCAGAGGCCACAGCAAGCTTCCAAGGGAGAGAACAAACAAGCACCGGCGCAAGATAGCCAAACTCAACAAGAGACCGTCAAGACTATGTCTGAGGTACCTAAAACAGCTGTCCCGCCTAATTCTGAAAATGATATGATTATTGATCCTCCCGAGTCATCAAACAAGGGTGCCAAAAAAGGGAAAGAAAAACCGCTTTGCTTTCATTGCTATACAAAAGGACATACTGTAAATGAATGCACTGTAGTTCTTTGTTGTGAAATTTGTTGTGGGGATCATGTTGTTAAGATGTGTCCTAATTTAAAGAAGACAAATGTTTCAGCGTTACCATATGGCTATGCGGTTCCAGGGCTAGGGTTTTACTACATACCTGTTTTTGGGGATAAACCTAAGAACAAGGTGGAAGAAAAGACAATTATGGTACGTGTCCTGGAAGGTTCTATTACTGCCGAGCAATTGGCAGTGGAACTGGATAGACTACTACCCATTGTCAAGATGTAACATCCTCGATGTTACTATGCACTTAAATGTTAATCATGTCATTTGATGCATGCAAAGCATTATTAAGGTTTAAATTTATATGCATTTATTCAATAATTTTCTTTATATAGATGAAATGTGTTATAGATATTTAGGTGTGATATGGTTTGATTATGTTTTGGAATGTTTGATTAATCTTTAGTTAGTCAATTGCTATTTAGAGTTTAAATTAAGTTTGAATTATAGTGGAAAAGGGCTTAAAACCCCATTTTCCTATTTATCCTTTTTTCGATTATTCAAAATCTATACATATTTTGGCTATGGTCCAAAAAGCAATTTTCTTGCTCTCATTGCGATGAACAAGTTTGGTATACAAAGTTTTTCAAGTTTTCATATAAAATTTAAAGTTATTTCAAATTGATTCAAATTTCAAATGTCTCTCCTATTCAAATTTCAAAAATGGAGGCATAATTTCAAAATGTTTTCTATACCAAAAGTGAAGGTCTTGAAAAGTTAGGAAAACTTTGTTTTTGGAGATTTTCAAGTTCTTATATAAATTTTTGAGAAATTTAAAAGGGGGTAAATTAGGGTTTTCCCATTTTTCAAATTTGAATTTGAATTTCAAAAACTAGGCAGAATTTTGAAATACTTCTTTAAGCAAAAATGTTCA
>JAKNSH010221252.1:0-11831 GCA_027790015.1 Cymbopogon flexuosus | reverse complement strand
AGCCGCGTCCTGTAATTTTATTTTTTTTCGTGCAATTGTTTCTGGCGGTAGTGTTCTACCGTTTTTTAATTTCCTCCCCGAGTCATTACTGTTTTTGCTGTTTGTTCTTGTATACAAACATGGTACAGGAAAGAAGTTTTCTTTTTCAGTTTGCTTTTGGCTTAAGATAAACAGAGCAGCAGCATTATTCTTTTGCAAAGTGATTCTCTAGAACAGAGCACGGCACACCACTTGTACGTAAATATACTTCTTCAGGTGGCCGTGATGTCTCGTCTTTTTCGGCCGTGTTAACGACATGAGTTTTGTCCTTGGTGCCGGGCTAAACTCGACATGCATGAGTTTTTCAGGACATGGAAGGCCGGCGCACGCCGGCAGGTAGGAGCGCTGGTTGCCGGCCGGCGCAGCTGTCCAAGGAAAAGCCGATAATGGCCGCCGGCCCCACGAATGTCGTTTTCAGTTTCTAAATTACAACTAGTTTTGATTTGAAAGTAGATATATGTATTTAGAAAAAGAAATGTACATTTTCAACTTTCAACGAATATGTTGTTTATAGCTGCTTTCTTGAGTCGCTAATTTGTTTCATCGCGTTGGAATTTATCAGCGCTTTCAGCCAGTCATTCAGCAGTGTTTTTCTATCGCAACAAATCACCGTAAGCCAAAATTAGCAAGATAAAAACAATCTAGTCAACAGGACAAATCAGTATTAGTGTATGGTTAAAACTCTTCTGCTTAATAAAATTAAATAAACGTCTAACACTTGTGTACTGAACCTTGAAAACAATGGAAACTGCTATATTTCAATTCGGCTGCCTGAAAAATAACAGCCAGCCATCCGCATGTCGTCCACTGCCGCTCCGTCATCTAGCGGTAGCCTCCGCCGCATCAACCTCTTGGCCCATGTGCATGCATCCGCCCACGCGGTATGTGTTTGGTCATTGGTGGATCCGCAAATAATGGTTGAAGGCTTGAAGCGGATCGATTACCGCCATATTTTGAACGTAGAACCCTTTCAGGCGACGGAAAAGTGGAAAACAATTCGTCAAAAGCTTTTCAGTCCAGTATGAACACGTTTACGAGTTGCAGTCGCAGGCTTGAAGCACGGCACGTGCCAAAACGAAAGAAAAGTAGTGACACGTGCCGAAGCCGGACGGCTCATTTTCGCCGTTCATGGTTGACTTCGGTGCACCAAAGCTATATCATCAAGCTCGCTTATTAAGAGCCCAACTCGCTTTGGCCCACTTCTGATCCCCACTACCGGCCTCTACATTTGGCCCAGTAACCCACAATCTTCTGCCCACCAACGAGATGGGCGGAGTCCGAATGCGAAACTGCTCATGCTTGCTTTCCAAGGCCCATCTTGGTATAAAAAGAGGAGAAGGACCCGGCCCACAAAAGTGAACGAAACAGAGCTGCTCCTCCGCACGTGCCCAAATTCCCAACTCCCAACTCCTCGTCTTCCTTCACCACCAACAACAATCCCCCGTCGCCCTCGCCCGCTCCGCTCCGCCGCGCCGCGCTCCGTACCAACGGCGGCGCCATGGCCGAGTTCCGCCTGTCACTGCAGCTGCACGGCCACGCCGACGACGTAAGCCGCCACCGCTCCCCCTCCCGTCCCCTCCCCTCCCCTCCCCTGCCCGCCACACTCTCGTCTCCGTTTGCTTCCGCTCCAAGCTTGCGGCGATACCCTCGGCCTCGATCCGCCCGGCGCCCCGCTCGCCCGGCCCTGCTGGGAGTTCGGTTCCCGCACGCGGCGGGGCCGCTGGGGCTTTTGATCTGTTAGGTTGTGGCGGATTCGTTCAGTGATTCGATCTAGCTTGGATGTGGTCCTGCTGTCCTGGGTTGTTGCCTTGGTTTGCTTGGCGCGTTCCTGGAGTTGCGGGTGCACTGGAGGGGTGTAATTTATCTCGTGATGTTTAGTGCGAGTTCACTTTGTGGCAGTGGGTTTAGTGCAGGGGTTTGTTGGCGGTGGTAGGCGATCACTGTAATTTGGTCTGGTCTATTATTGCTAGGTCATTACAAGTAGATTGTTGATTCAGTTACAAGTAGATTGGTGATTCAGTGAATGCTAGTTAAATTAGTTTCAGTGTTTATGTGCAATTGTGTTTGGTAGTATATGTAATCAGAACAGAGAACATAGGCTTCCGTCGTTCTGTTCTAAGTGTAATTTTCTCGCACTTCTGATTTAGGGTCCATCCTTGAATCATCAGATTAGATTATTCAACAATTTGTGGCTCAATCGTTTCTTTGTGATGATCCGTTATTATTGTCAAAATATACATTTTATCATTCTATATAATACTGTATGTAGACACTTGTTTCATCATTCATGGATGGCTTATCATGTTCATTCTTCTTCAGGTTCGTGGCATCTGTGTATGTGGTGATGCTGGGATCGCAACATCGTCGAGGGACCGAACCGTGAAGTTCTGGACCCGGAACCCAGAAAAGGAGAGCGAATATGTTCTCTCCAAGACACTCGCAGGACATTCAAGTTTTGTTGGTCCATTGGCTTGGGTTCCTCCTTCAGACCGTTTTCCTGAAGGTGGAATTGTCTCTGGTGGAATGGATACACTTGTTTTCCTCTGGGATCTGCAAAAAGGAGAAGTTGTCGAGACAATGAAAGGGCACAATTCGCAAGTCACTGGACTTGCGGTAGATACTAATGGTGACATAATCTCTTCATCCATGGATTGGTAAACTCTCTTAGACAAGCGTCATCCTAAATTCCTAAGCCTACTTGTTCTCGTGGCATCTTTCCTTGGCTTGCTTGCTTCCTTTGCTTGTGTTCTGTTAATTTAAAAAGTGATATGCTTGAAGCTGTGTATAACGTACAATATATAGAAAAGCATTTTTCTGTGTTGCTTCGTTATCCAAACACTTTTATTGATTACTTTGTGCTTAGTGTTTCTTCTAATGGGGGGCATGCCGTAATAGATATTCAGTTTCCTACTATAGTGTCACTGTTCTACTTCACTGACGTACCCATTGTGCATGCAGTACTGTAAGACGGTGGAGAAATGGCAATGCTATAGAGGTGTGGGAAGCGCACAAGGTTGCAGTGCAAACTGTTCTAAAGGCGCCCACAGGGGAACTCTTTACTGGTTCCAGTGATTCCACTGTTAAGCTTTGGAAGGGAAGGACATGCCTACAGACATTCTCAGGACATGCAGGTTTACTTCTGCTCCTTTTTACTTTATTTTTACTGCAGAAAACACTGTTTGACAAGGTGACGATATCTCACATGTTGGTCTATTGAGCTTGCTTTGTCCTTTATTTTTGTCTATCATGTGACTTTCAGTAAGGCATGTGGAAAATCTGGTTGGACACTTGCACCTATGCATAAGTTTTGTTATTCTTAGCCTAAAATATTTAACATCATTTGCTGATCTAATAAATCGAATCTCTTTTTATTATGGGACTTGCAGTAATTTTTTTTGTATAATATGTTATCGTGTTGTTTCTTCGGTGTGATTATGCAAACCTGACCTAATTTTATGCCGCATGCAGATACTGTTAGATGTTTAGCCTCAATGCCAGGTCTAGGAATTCTTTCTGCCTCACACGACAGGTAAATGAAAAAGAACACTAATACCCATATAAATTCCTTGTTCACTTATGCTCACCTTTCACACCAGAATGTTTTTTTTTGGGTTTGCCGAAAATGTTTTTGATCCAGTCCTCAGTCCTTTGCCTCTTTTCTTTCAGTTTTATGCAACATCAATGCAGTTGCTCTGTTTCTTCGCTGCTTGATATTTGTTCACACATGATATTTTTGCTTGTCACAGCACCATCAAGTTATGGACGTTGACAGGTCAGCCTCTGATGGACTTGATTGGGCATTCTTCTCTTGTATATTCTGTGGACGCACATTCTTCAGGTCTAATTGCTAGTGGCAGTGAGGATCGCACTTTGAAGATATGGAAAGGTGATATATTTTGCATTGTAGATGCATAGGCATTTCTCATGTTGCATTCGTACATATATTCTCTGAGCAACTTGTGAAATCTGACTAAGTTAGCATGTGACCCATTCTACAAACTGTCTTGTCTAAAGAAATGTAAATTTGTGGCTAATTGAATGTTTAAACACTTCCCCTCTCTCTGCTTCTGTCCAGCATGCTGAAACTTATATACACATGTGCTGAACTAGTGTAGTAGAGAAGGAAAATTTTATCAGTAAAAACCAAACATAGAAAGTTCTTGACGTGCTTCTGTTATCTGATTTTTTGAGTAAAACGTTGCAGATGGTGTCTGCATTCAAAGCATTGAACACCCGGGATGTTTATGGGATGCTAAATTCTTGGGAAATGGAGATATTGTAACTGCTTGTTCTGATGGCACTACGAGGATATGGACAGCAGATTCTAACAGGTTCTGCAGTGATGAGGAACTTGCAGCTTATACAGATCTTATTTCTCAATACACACTCAGCAGGTATGCATCATCTCCTGTTTCATAACTTATTTCCTTATCTTTTGCAAGGTTCTCTCATTTTGTATAGATTAGATTATTTGCTTGTTCTGATACCAGTTAACCTTGGCCTATGTACGTTTATTCATGATACAGTCACTATGCAATTTCTGAAAATGATCATGGATTATTCAGTCATCTCTTTATGTAGTGACTGGTCTGTTTTTTGTTGCTATTTTCTGAAAGTTAGAACCCAGGAAAATTCACACATGATATGCTTATATTATTTCTTGCTTTTACAGAAAGACTGTTGGTGGACTTAAGTTGATGGATCTACCAGGAGTGGAGGCGCTCCAAGTTCCAGGTATATCACATTTTTTATCTTTATATTGTTGACATGTATAAATAAGAGGCAATAAACAACACACAATTCTATGACTCAAACTTAGCAGCTTACAGAAACAATTTACTAAGACATAATTTGCTATTCAAAATTATCTATATTGGGCCTCCATGGCTGGAACCCAGAACCTGAAACTGAAACCGTTAAGTTTTGGGTCCCCGAACCTGAAATCCATGGGCTAAAAGTCACCCCTGCACCCAAAAATCCATGGGGCCTGACCCAAAACAGCTCCACTGCCATCCCTATACTTGACACCCACTGCTAAATATCTAGACTGTTTCACTGTTCATCAAATGGGCCCAATCTACATTTATGGTTTGAAATATAACATGAACATTCTGTATTTTACTTCAAAATATCTATCTTCTATAAATATTCAGAGCCTTTGTTTAGCATAAAAGAATAGGGAGTAGTATTGTGAAAGCTAATATTCAATGGAAGTTTGAATGATGTGGTAAGCTGAAGTAGTAGCTCAAGTCCTGTCAAGAATGGGGTCAGTTTAGAAGAGGGAGTAGTAGTGTGAAAGCTAATATTCAATGGATGTTTGAATGATGTGGTGTTTAAGCTGAAGTAGTAGCTCAATTCCTATCAGTTTAGTGTGTGTTTCAATATTATATATTTCCTTAGTAAATTTACCTTATAATGTTTTGTTCGAGCAGGAAACTCTGATGGACAAACACTAATTGTTAGAGAAGGGGACAATGGTGTAGCATATTCGTGGAATTCAGCAGAGTTAAAATGGGATAAAGTAAGCCCCTTTCTGCTTTAGACCTTTTCAGTTTCACCATTATATTTACCAAGTCTATCTCCCGATCACATAAGA
Source organism: Cymbopogon flexuosus (assembly GCA_027790015.1). NCBI lineage: Eukaryota > Viridiplantae > Streptophyta > Magnoliopsida > Poales > Poaceae > Cymbopogon > Cymbopogon flexuosus. The sequence goes on along the minus strand of JAKNSH010221252.1, from coordinate 6,196 downwards.
GTTACATGAGTTGAGGATTAGTTCAATATCTTACTGGTTTTACATATATTATACTACTTGATTTTTGTTTAGCTAGCAATCCTCTAGTTGTCTGATGATCATCCCTACGGCATAAATCAATCTCTAGCTGCAATGGTTTAAGTTTTGACTTAATTATTTGGGGGCTATTTTATCACATCAAGATGTAGTTATGCATTCTGGGAGCTATCTGTCCTTGACATGCTACTGCCTTTCTTTGTTGTATAACCTTTAATTTCGAGTTAATCTAATCTCATTTGTTGCCCAACCAAATTACTAGATTGGTGAAGTAGTGGATGGGCCTGGTGATGCTGCTCAAGGCCAGGTTCATGATGGTGTTCGGTATGATTTTGGTAAGTTGAGTTTTGTTGTATGTGTTTTGCACTAACCTTTTTTGTTTTCTTATAATCTTCTAAAATTTCTGCAGTTTTTAATGTGGATATTGGGGATGGAGAACCCATACGAAAACTACCCTATAACCGTTCAGGTATATCACACTTGTATTTCTATTTTCTGTGATTTTCTCTGCTGTTGATTCTAGAGTAAACCAATTAGTATCATGATTCATATACATCATGAATATTTTTGCTTTTCATGTGCATGGACTTGAGAGCTTTTGTTCTCAAGTTTATCTTATGCTCCTGTTACATTCGTGTTCGTTTTCATTGTAGATGATCCATACACAGTCGCTGACAAGTGGCTCCTGAAAGAAAATCTGCCTTTGACATATCGCCAACAGGTTGTGGAGTTTATACTACAGAATTCTGGCCAGAACAACTTTGTTCCAGATCCATCTTTTCGGGATCCCTATACTGGGGGTAAGCATTTTTTTTGGCTATTGTTACATATTTGCCTATTGGTTGTTGCTGCTGACAACAAAGTTTATTCTGTATCAGCCAACGCATATGTACCTGGACAACCATCGTCATCAAATGGTACGTATTCACTATCCATGCCTAAATTTTGAAGACCGAGCTGGTTCTTTCCACCATTTTTCTTTGTATATTAAATTGCAATCCTTCACTGTTTTTCTGGGGTATATCCTGAGTCTTGACGTAATACATACTTATTTTGTAGGTAATGCTCCAAAACCAATTTTCAAGCACATACCAAAGGTAATACTGATCTTCATGATAGTTTTGTACATTTATTTTTTGAAATAACATTGATACTTGGACTTGAGACTCAGTTAAATTTCACTTAATTTTGGAAAGTGGAGACTGAGTGGTATTGGTGAAGGTTACTTGCAAGTGTAAGAGTTTAGTTTGCCCCCTTGCATCCCTTGATAGTGGTGGATACTTATTGCCTCCCTTACCTTTGTTGTTAATAAGGTGTCCGCACACTTCAAAAGTAAATGACATGTCTTGCAGTACAATTATTTCAACCGAACTTGGCTTTTAGTTACAGGAAGGTATTCTGATAGATGCATAGAAATTTTAACAATATTGATTTATGTTAGTATAATATATGTATACAAGAACTATTAGTCAAAGTTCTTGCCAAGTGAAACAAAGCCTTGTACAAAACAACAAAGGCAGTATAGGTCAAAATTCTGATCCAATCATCTGCCTGATCTTCTGTTGGCAGTAGTTGATGCTTACAAATTTTTTTTTTTGAACCTGAAGCTAGTTGCCATTAAATAATACATGATTTGTCTTACAACCTTTTTACAACTTATTTGGTTTGCAGAGTGGAATGCTATCATTCGAGACAGCTCAGTTTGATGGAATCCTAAAGAAAGTTACAGAGTTTAATGCAAGACTTTCATCTGACTCGGTAATCTGAAAGCTATTTCCTGGTGCTTTTTGTTTCTTCCAAAAATTAACATATTAATATTTCTCCCCGAAACCTAGAAAATGTAGTTTTGTTTACATGAGTTTTCAGCAGTGGGTATGGTATTGAGTAACCTTTGTCCCTTGCAGACCAACTGACTTGTCTTTAGAGCTGCACACATGACCTGCACTGAAAAATATAATGTGTAGAAGTATGTTGAAAGGGAGAGACATGATCTTCATTGGAGATGCGGTGGCACATGAGTGAATAACTCTAGTGAGGGGAAAAGTTTGTTATAGGTCCCAAACATCATCAAGTAGGGTTAAGATGATTATCATAGAATGCTAGTGTAAAGAATGAATAGCATATATCTATTAACCTGGAGTAACCTGCTAAATTACTTACGTGTTCATCCTTTTGGTATGTTGTGGACTAAACTAAGTCTGTTTGTTACACACTATTTACAAGAGTTCATCTAAGATCTAGCTCAAAGCGTTTACATTTGGCTGCTTTTGGACTTTGGTGGACCTCAACCAATGCTAAATGACAGTCTAGTAGGCTATACCTCCACATAGTTAATCCTTTCCAAGAAGTTCATCAGTGATCCCTCCACAAGGTTTAATTTTGACTTATCTATATTCAGGAACAGAAACAATTATCTCTGTCTGAGATGGAGATGTCAAGATTACCTGCCATAGTGAAAGTGTTGAAAGAGACATCATTTTATCACACAAGTAAACTTGCAGATGCTGATATGGCATTGTTGGTAAAGATATTGAAGTCTTGGCCTCCACAAATGATGTTTCCAGGTATATATCCTCTTTGATCACTTGATTAGTAAGCATGATAGTGATTGGTTCGATATGTTCTTGCTCTTAAATATTTATATGCTTCATTTCTTTATGGCAAAGGTTTTCAGTCGATCTGAAAGGTGTCTTTTGACCTTGCAGTTATTGATTTTCTAAGAATGTTCGTGTTGCATCCTGATGGAGCTGCTTTACTTCTCAAGACCATCGAAACTGGAAATGGTAGGATTTTGGATAGCACTCTTGTTTCTAACACCAGCCTCACATCTGGTATCTGCACCTATTCAAGCATAGTTGTTACTGAACAACTATGCTATTCAAGCATAGTCTACACTATGTATCTAATCACTAGATAGAATTGGCTTTTACTGAAAACCAAACAATATCTGTTGGTACTGAACAAAGCTTTGTTCTTCATGTTGTGTCAGATATACTTTTGGAAACGTTTCGTAAAGCTGTTGCGCCACCTGTGCAGCCAGCAAATTTGCTTACAGTTCTTAAAGCTGTGACAAACTTGTTTGACAACTCATGCTTGCACCAGTGGTTGAGGACCCACTGCGCTGAGGTCAGTTCTCAAGTTACATAATTCATTTTCTCTTTTGTTCTTTGTCTGTTGTCCATAAAAATATTAGCCTGTTTTTTTTTGTCTTGCTTTTCTGCACTGACAATTTTATTTCCTAATTTCAGATCATTGATTCCTTGTCTAACTGCAAGTCTTCTTTTAGCAAGAATGCACACTTGGCATATGCCACACTTCTACTGAAGTGAGTTTCAAGTTGAATTTACCTATTTATGCATTGCAATTTTGCTTCCACAGCGTTGGAAAATGGAAAGATCGTTTTAGATTGCTGAAGTTCCTTACATTTCTGTGCAGCTATTCTGTTCTTTCAATTGAATCCAAGGACGAACAAAGTCAGGCACAAATTCTCTCTGCCGCCCTTGAAGTGAGTTTTCCTTCCTACTGCATCCAGCTATTTCCAGAGAAATCTCGTCTCTTACATTTCTTGAACTTGCAGATCGCTGAAGATGACACTCAAGATTTCGACTCAAAATACCGGGCACTTGTCGCAATCGGTTCTCTTGTATCCTTTTTCAACATTCCATTATTGCAGCGTTTCATTGGCTGGAATTTTATTGCTTGCATTATTTCTACTAATAAATTTTCATGCTTTGGCATGTGTTGCACTTAACCTAATTTACTCTAGATGCTTAAGGGCCTCGTGAAGTCCCTTGCTCTTGACCTTGATGTTAAGAGCGTCGCGAGCAGCGCCAAGTCTTCAATGGACACAAAGGTTGCAGAAGTTGGAGGTGATATTGAATCACTAACAAGATGAGAAGAGGTTTTACGTGCAGCTGGGTCATTTGCGGCATTGCTCCTTCAATTGAGGCGCCACTGTGCTTGACTTAAAACCGAGGGTCTGGGGTTCGCGTGGCAGGCCAATTCAGACGCCCTCCTGGACCTACCACGTCTTTACTTCCAAAAGATCACATTGGGTTATGATTATTTTTTCACCTTGTAACCGTCGTGGAAGTGTGGATTTTGGATGGTGGTGCTTAGATTTTGTAAATTGAATAGTGGGCTAGTTGCCTCGACAGAAGTCTTGAGCGAATATGTAGGTGACGGTGATTGCCCAATATATGCATTGCTCTATAATATAACAGTGGCTGCATTATTTGTCATAGTTGTGCTGTGCTGTGCTGCATCTCTCGGGAGTTGGGACTCTAATTGATGCTTGAGCCTAGATTTCTTTGGAAATATACGTAGAAGCCAGCTTAAAACTGATTAACTGATTCGAGCTTTTGTGATGTTGGTAGTTGACAAGCAACACTGGCTCAAGTTAGTCCTACGATATGCATGGTATGACTTTTGTTCTGCCAAACGTGTGTTCTTCAAAACACAGCGTTGGATTCCCCCAGGATCTCTGCTAAGGCAAGTTGCAACCGAGACTCCGATAGATTTAATTAAGTTGTCCTCTGAAGTTTAATCAAGTGCTGCTCAAAATGCTGAAACACTGCTGGATCAACATTTTTCTTGTCGAGTCGAGACTGAAGCGCATTGCCTCATTTATGTTTTTCAATCGCAAACAAAAACCAATGAGTGGTAGGGTAGTGTCAAACAGAAATGAAGAATTCCATCTTGGGTCTACCGCTGTTGGGTTCTTTCTCACAGAGCTACTATTATCAAGTGCTCTTTCTGATGTACAGTTCAATAAGTGATGCCTATTAGTCACCGTTTGGCTAATGCTGGACGCAACTAAATGGGACTGAATTTAACAGCAGACAGACAGCCAATATTCAACAGGGCTCTTAACACCATAGACAGATCTTTATATATAAAAAAAACTATAGGCAGATGCTCTCGCGGAGAATTGCAAAGCCGATATCGTTCTGCAGTCTGCAGAAGCAGTTCAAGTTGTTAAAATCTTCACAAAATTTCTATTATTATCATCTTCTTTATTGTTAAGACACACAAGACACAGGAGACCTTGTAAACGTGTCACCAAAGGCAAGAAACGACGCACACAGAACAGATAAGAAAAAGGAAAACAAATAAAAAAGGAGCACGCAGAACAAAAAAGAAAAAGGGAAAGGAAAAGGAAAAGAAAGCAAAAAGAATTTCCATTGCCGGGATTTGAACCCGGGTCGCCTGGGTGAAAGCCAGGTATCCTAACCGGACTAGACGACAATGGATTTGATGCATTAGCAACCCTTTGTTAGTTTAAAACGGTGTGCTGAACTCTGGATCGTGCTCGTGCCTGTGAGCAGCTTAGCATGTGCAGGTGTGCTCCAGCTACAGCATCTATCCATCCAGACACCTCACACCAGCAGCATTCGTGTTCCACTCGCCTGAGCAGGGATCGTCCTCTCAGTCAAATAATCAAAGAAAAGGTGGCGTGGCATTGTCACCATCTGTCCATCCATTTTCTTCAACGACCAACTTTTCTTTCAAAAAGAGAAACGAAATGCAAAGATGGGAGAATAAAATGCATCATCTTTACTTGTGCGTCCTTCTGCCCGGCCGAGACTGAAAAAGTGCTCCGGGGCTCCGGCCGGCCGTAGAGGAAGGCACGCTGTATGGGGTAGAAACGATCAAAGGAAGGCTCCGTCGCTTTCAATTGCACATTTGTGTGTGTAAATAAAAGCGAGAAAATGATATGGTACTACTATTGGAACGTTGTCAAAAACGAGACACCATAGTCGAAAGTGCATCGATAACGATTAGAGTCCAACAAAACAACATTTTTAGTAGTAGTGCTGATTTTAGATTCAAGCCTTGTTTAGATTGCAAAAAGGCTAGAAAATGTCTCTCTTTTTCCATCACATCAACCATCACATCAATTTTTAGTCGCTTGTATGGAGCATTAAATATAGGTAAAAATAAAAACTAATTACACAGTTTGGTTATAAATCACAAGACGAATCTTTTTAGCCTAGTTAGTCCATGATTGGACAATATTTGTCAAATACAAACGAAAGTGCTACAGTACGCAGAATTCTAACTTCTTACTTCTCACCCTCAATCTAAACAGGGCCTGAGCTTGAGCCAGATGTCGCAAACACTATCCCTCAAAGGGCCGAACGTCCACATCAGTCCAACA
>JAKNSH010220887.1:0-11913 GCA_027790015.1 Cymbopogon flexuosus | reverse complement strand
GAGTAAATGTAGCGTGGGACCCACGGATGGGAGGGGGATAGGGGGATTTCAAATCTGGAGACTCGATACTATAATTTGAGAGAGTATGGAAAATAGAAGTTCAAGTAGAGACTCCATTAAAATTGATTTTTTCTCCAAACTCTTAAATTTTAAAGTAGAGACCAGACAGGGACCTGGCTTGGAGTCGCTCTTACGGATCGTTTCCGACTTCATCGTAGGCGTCCCTCCCTCCAACGTATAAACGGCACCCACGTCAGTACGTCACTGCCGATCAACGGTAATCTAATCTCCCGTCCCGTCCCGTCCCGTCCCACGTAAATCCACCCGCAAAGCCGCTCGCTGGAGCCTTTTGTTTGTTCTTTTGTTGCCTTCCTTTTCTCTTGCCTCCGCACTCCACTCACCACTTCTTCCGGTGCGGTTCGCCGCCGGTGCTCTACGCCTTACCCCGGGGCTTCCCATCCATCCAGAACTCTCCACAAGTATTCTCCGTGCGCGCGGGGGCGGCACGCACCGTGCAATGGCGCGGCGGCGGTGCCCGCGCATGCTGCCGCTAGCTCTGGCCCTGGCGGCGGTGGCGGTCGCGCTCGTGGCCGCGGCGGCGCAGGAGGCGCAGGAGACGTGCTCGGGGATCGTGCCGGCGCCGCCGCGGCGCGGGGCGCGGGTGTCCGTGGCCAGCTTCGGCGGCGCGGGCGACGGGCGGACGCTCAACACGGCGGCGTTCGCGCGCGCCGTCGCCAGCATCGAGCGCCGCGCCGCGCCGGGCGGGGCCGAGCTCTACGTGCCGCCCGGGGTGTGGCTCACGGGGTCCTTTAACCTCACCTCGCGCATGACGCTCTTCCTCGCCCGCGGCGCCGTCATCCGCGCAACGCAGGTCAGCCGGCCGGTCAGCAAGCCTCCTGCTGTCTCTCGGTCTCGCCCGCCCGCCATTGCTCTAGCGCTTCTGCCCAAAGTCATGGCGTTCTCGTCTTTGATCCATCTTGATACAAACAAACAGTTGTTTTTAATAGAACGACTGGATCCGTGTTTGAGCTAGGTTTCCTCTTTTGGAGATCTCGAGATGCGATCGAATTAACAAGGACCCTAGCGATTTCCCGGAGTGGAATCAGATTGCATGGATCTAATATTGGTGATAGATATGCCGTCCTTCATGCTCTTCCACTGACTTCATTAATAGCATTTCTGTCATTAAAAGCGTATAGAGAATAAATACAGTTATCCAGATTTTTATATGAAACATTTGCTTTGCGCTCTCTTGGTGCAGGACACATCAAGCTGGCCTCTGATCGAACCGCTGCCCTCATACGGGAGAGGACGAGAGCTGCCCGGCGGAAGATACATAAGTTTAATCCATGGCAGTGGGCTTCAGGATGTTGTCATCACAGGTTCTTGCTTTGCGGCTACTCAAATTCCCATATTAAACTGCTATATGGTTATTGTTTCAGTTATATTCACAAAAAGACTACAAAGAAATTACTCCGTACTCCTGTAATGAACTCCTTTCGAACCCAAAATTGAAAATTCAATCTTCCATCACATAGTGTAATTTTTTTAGAAAACAAAAACAGGAGACAGAAAATCTCTGTTCGTGCCATACAATGGCATTCCTTCATATAAAATAAAATCTTCAGTTAGGTTATTCATGACGATGATAGTTTTTTATGGAAACCGCAATGTGTTCAGGTGAGAATGGAACTATTGATGGTCAAGGCAGCCCATGGTGGGATATGTGGAAGAAGGGCACGCTGCCCTACACAAGGCCTCACCTTCTTGAGCTGATGAGCTCTTCTCATATCATCGTCTCCAATGTTGTCTTTCAGGATTCACCATTCTGGAACATTCATCCTGTTTATTGCAGGTGAGCAGCACAATTCTGTTTACCTACTTCTGACCAGAATCTCAACGAGTTTCTTATTCGTTATGCGCGTTTACAAGGAGGAAACCACTGGACTACTCACGAACTATAAGTGATGCACTGCCATCTTTCTGCCAGTTTTTTCAGTCCAGATGATTTGTTCCTTTTGCCTCATACAGTAGTTGTTTTGATGCCATCTGCAGTAGCATTGAGTAGATGGGTACAATTTGTACCCTCATTCATTTGCACCATCATAGATTGCACAAGAATTCCAGGCTGGGTGTCCTATTATGTAATCATAAGAGTACAAAAACTGTTAGGAGCAACCAGTGAACCATAAGGAAGTACAGAAATTTCCAGATAATATACCCAACAAAGCCAGCATACATTGATGTAGGTTCAACTTGTTTTCTTGCAACTGTTTCTAGCAAATGTGTACTTGTGGTCCAAATCTGCTTTTATTGTTGTCCCAGATGAGAAATAAATGCTGGATAATCTTTCCTCTGTGCAGCAATGTTGTGATCAGAAATGTGACTATCCTAGCTCCACATGACTCCCCCAACACGGATGGAATTGATCCAGGTACAAATATTTATTCAAGACACAGATGCACGAATGTACTCTGTTCTCGGTCTTAAAGCTGGAGCTGTGGTCCAAAATTTGTAGATTCCAGCAGCAACCTCTGCATTGAGGATTGCTATATCTCGACCGGTGATGATGCCATTGCCATCAAGAGTGGCTGGGATGAGTATGGAATCGCCTATGGGCGCCCCAGCTCCGACATCACCGTCCGGCAGATCACAGGCTCCTCCCCTTTTGCCGGCTTCGCGGTCGGAAGCGAGACATCAGGTGGTGTGGAGAACGTCCTTGCAGAGCACCTGAACTTCTTCAGCTCAGGGTTCGGGATCCACATCAAGACCAACACCGGTAGGGGAGGCTTCATCCGGAACGTCACCATCTCCGATGTGACCCTGGATAACGTCCGGTATGGCCTGCGCATCGTCGGCGATGTTGGCAACCACCCCGACGACCGCTATAACGGGAGCGCGCTCCCAATTGTTGACGCCCTGACGATAAAGAATGTCCAGGGCCAGAACATCAGGGAGGCTGGGATGATCAAGGGCATTACCGACTCGGCCTTCTCCCGGATCTGCCTGTCGAACGTCAAGCTCGCTGGTGTCGCACCTGTCCGGCCGTGGAAGTGCGAGTCTGTCAGTGGTGGCGCTCTCGACGTGCAGCCGTCCCCGTGCACAGAACTGACTTCCACGTCCGGGACGAGCTTCTGTACAAATTCACTCTGATGCAAGCTAGCTGCTATTGTGTGCATGTATTTACGAGTATGTTGTATACAGATGTTCTAAAGCTTGGGCATCAAACCGTTTATCTTGCCAAAATTTAATTTGGTTTCACTATTAATTTGAACCTCTAAACGAAGAGAATAGTCATATAAGACTAAAAAGTAAAAAAGCGTGAGTAACTAGTTCTCTTATTTACTTGGTTCAATGTTTTATTCATAGAGTACTTTTTTTTGTGCAAATATTCATAGAGTACATGTATCACTAGGTATATTTAGTGATACAAATTTGATGTCATAAATTAATGTCCGTTTATATAAATTTGATCAAATTTAAAATGACTTAACTTAGAACAACTCTAAAAGTAGATTTACTTCGAGGTATATGATTCTCCTTTTTTAGGTTATACTGGAAGATTGTAGAGGTTCTCCTAAACTGTGGTTTGTACCCTAATTAACATAGAAATTTACGACTGGACGTAACGTGGGCGGCGGACCTATAGGTTGCGGCTACAGGCTTTGCACATGGCACATTAGGTCTCACTAATTCTCTTTTATATTTGCTTCCACTACTTCAGTAGACTAAGGTCATTGTGGTAGTGCTCCAACATTAGGCTGACATGCAGGTTCATGTAACGGAGTGCAAGGAAATTGATACAATACCAGGAGGCTACGAAACATTTTAACCACGGTAACCTCAGATTAGACATTTATTTTATCCACAGTGCAAAAGATAGACCAAGTAGACCCTACTAAATTGGAACAGCATAGGTATTCACCTCAGAAAATGGCAACAGAAAAGGCTTGACATACATCCATCACCATCATCGATCTACCATTTGCAAAGTTTAAATTGCTAACGACCATATGGACCCCGAGGTGCAAATGTAAACTGCTGGCCTCCCTGCTCAGGGAAGCGCATCATCTGGGGCTCCATACCCGGAGGAAACTGCTGGGTACCATACATTGGGAACTGTGGCATTGGTTGTCCTGGACCTTGTGAAAACGGCAGGCCTCCAAAACCTGGAGCTTGCATCATCTGAGGACCCGGAGGTAGCTGCTGCCCACCGAGGGCAGGGTAAGGCATTGTTTGTGGCCCAGGCACGTTTGGAAGTGGATGGCTTCCGTTGCCGAGATACTGCATGAATTGGGCTGAACCTGGAGGTAGCTGATAGTTTACATGACTTGACATCTGTTGACTTCCTTGGCCTGAAGGCTGCATCATTTGAGCTTGAGCTGAGCCCTGAGCAAACTGAGGGGCACTATAGCCTGGGAACCCTGGAGCAACACCAGGTGGGGCTTGTAGGATTGCCTGGCTAGGGTACTGTGGAGGTGCACCCGAGACGACAGGTGCTTGCAGGAGTGGCTCACTGGAAGGATTAGAAGGTAGAGCAACTGATGGATCCCCTGGTGGCATTACTGAATTGGTGGCTGCAGAAGGTACACTACCCTGTGCTGATGGAATGGCAGCACCAACGTTTGGTATTGGCTGAGGACCAAGAATGGAAGGTTGATCACTGCTTGGAGTGACATGCCCCTTGGTATAATCTCTACCTCGCTCATTGTTAACCTGAAAAGAGATCATGCAATCAATAAATGAGCTTTTCAAATCATCAACAGATCCAACATTATCTCATTTATTGCAGTTTGTAAGACAAGATTGGCTCTTGAATGATTAGATTGATTTGAGGAGGTACACACATATATTGGCAAGGATTCATAGGCTTGGTTTAGAGAAATAGTACCAATCAAGAATATCCTAGCCTATATCTACTTTTTTTCTTGTAAGAATACGCAGGAGAGCTGCGTATCATTGCATTGAGGAGAACTGCATATCTAGCCTATCTCTAATCATACTACCAAATATACAATAGCCATTGGTCCAAAGGACCCAACTGAGTGAGCCTAAAACCTGTCTAACACAATTCATTCAAAATGTTTTATTTCATATTTATTTTCTAGCACAACAATGCACCATGGACTACAGCAAAGTTGATCATATGAACTGCTAGAAATTACCTTAACATTAAGCTCAGTGTGGCGTGAAAATGCGAGGTGCAGTTTGCAGTAGACACCTTCATAGATGCTGTGCCCTTCTAGTGCTTCTTTTGCTGCAACTGCAGTTTGAATGTCTGCCAAAAAGCATACAGAACTTGAGAGACATGAGTCACATGCCCTGCATGTACAGTTAAATTGTGTCCTAATAAGTTGCTTTTTACCTGGATACTGTATCAATGCTTGAAAACCATTCTTCTCGAAAATAGCAATCTTCTGTACAAATCCAAAAGCTGAAAAGACCTGAGAGATACAGGATACCAAAATGTTGGTCAAAACTGTATGTATTAAGTATTAACTACCATCGTTGTTTACTTTAACAGATATTACCTCATGAAGCACATCTATTGTAACAACATATTGCATGTTCTCAATAGATGCAAGCAGTATATTGCTCTCTGGTTCCTGCTTTTTCCCATCCTGTTCATAGAAGTGTGGACACAATAACTATATTAGCAATTTAGTATAAGCGCAAAATCAAATCATACATGCTCAAAAGAAAGAAGGCCTACCAGTCCAGAGCCATCTTTAGCAGAGTCCATAAAAGGAAGGTAAGGATTAGTGAAGTCCCTAAAAGAAACAGTGAAGGATAATAAAGAGTCATACAGTAAATATCTGACAGGCAATACTTTTCCCAGCAAAATGAAATAATTCAATGGGTAAAACTCGAAGAATCCATCCATCTAACAGGATGTGCACCTACTGACAACTGAGTAAACCTTACCTACTCCTGTGGCTCTGATACTTGACGTTGAGAACACTGTGTGCTGAATAGGTTATTCTCAAAGTGCATGCCCCATCCAGTTCTGGTAGCAAATAGCTGCAACAAGAGAAATAATTATACATTTGTCTTGCAAAAGAGTACAGAAGAAAAATTAATCAAAAGCAATACCTAGGAATGCATCTACCATCCAATGCAGCTTTTGCAGATGTTGCAGTTTCAGCATCAGAAAACTGAATTAACGCCTACAGGCAAGATAAAAAAAACATAACCTTACATAAAAAGCACCTGAGTCTGGGCAAAGAAAAAAATTAGAGAAATCATGATAGTGCTATCAACAAAATACTTTGCTGCTAGGGATGATGGATGAGACATGTGATAGAATGAGTAAAGTAAAACCATCACCTGATAACCAGATGATTTCTCAAAGGTAGCAATCTTATGAACAAATCCAAAAGCAGAAAATACCTGCACACACATACATCAGCTGTTAATACCACAGGTGAAACTATAGTCAAACCAAACGCATGCATTAATATAATGGAAAGTGAAATGATCTTAAATTGGAAGTGGCAGCCGAAGGCTGGCTGATCTCAACACCAAGCACAATTAATATTTATAGAAACATACGGAAAAGCTTATACAACTAAAAGAAAGATTTTGTCAGTAATAATCAATAACGATGAATCGAGGGTACTAGCACACATATATAATCAACTTGCTAGTGAGGATAATGCAGATGAGTTTATCATCACTACTGGGTAAAACTGTGACATCAAGCTGTTACTAAAGTACAGAATCAATGCATTTCTAGGCTTGGTAAGGATTGTCTAGAGAAAGAGATTAGAAAGGAGCACTGCCAAAAAAACATTCATTCATGTGCCAGCGACAAAGAAGATTAAATCTAACACATCAACTTTCTACCCATGGAATTCCAAAGTGTAGCTACAATATTGACAGCGGAAAGTGAGTGAACTCATTAAATTGTTTGCCCATATGTTTCTTTATGAGCTGAAAATCCACATGTTCCAACTTTGAAGCTCACAATAACAGCGTATTAAAGGTGTGTCAACCAAATGACAGTATGGAGCATAACAACAAAATAGTTCATCTAATCTAATCATCATACAGAAGATTGTAAAGTAATTCTTCTAACCAAGAAACAGAATATTGCAAATAACTCGAGAAATCCCACTTGCGAGTTGGTATTAAACCTGTTTCGTTAAAAAAATCAGTGCAATAACCAGACATGACAAAAAAGAACGGCATATTGCCAATCATGTTCATTATATTTACCTTAGTGAAAACAAGAACATTTATTTCCTATTATTGATGCCTTATATTTATGTTTCTTTTCTCTTTCTTTTCCTTTGTCAATGGCTCATGTTGGTTTCAATTCCAGCCCACCACAATTTGTTTGGGACTAAAAGGCTTTGTTATCGAAAACGAGAATATTAAACAAAAGCACACAAAAAAAACCAGAATCTTCATGATGTTCCTTCTCAATTTCAAGGGATGATTTTCTACTCAAGTAGTACGAGCAGTGTCAATGCAACTTGAATACATCATAAGCCAGATTAAAGAAGCATCATATCGGCAGAAAAAAAAGAACTCCAGCAATCCAGAGACGAGCACTTCAAAATAATAGTACAAATATGCCAGCTACCGATCTGAAAGGCCTCCATTGAGAAAAATGCATACACCAGTCTTAGGCACTAACTAGAACACGGCTTATAACAGCAATAAACTAAAACAGACACAGATAAAGGTAGATGTGACCAATCCTAAGAGGGATACTTGGATGAAAGGGTATGGGAGGGGAAGGATGGAGAGAGAAGCGGGACAGGGGGAGGGCGGGGGAGGGGAGGGGAGGAGTAAGGCAGCGGTGAGTAAGGGAGAGGAAACAAACACACACATGTGTTCCAGATGCTGCCTGCCATGATACTCCGTGACAACGGCTTGCTAATCCATTCAGATCATGCAAAACAATGTGCTAGAAGTTACTAAGACAGTCCTGGCACATCAAAGTATTCCTGCAGATAAAATCAGTTGGCCTATATCATAAATCTCAATGCAACTGTTAACATCCTTACCACGTGTAGAACATCAATGCTGACAGAATCTGGCGCAACACCCTCCATTCCCACAAGTAAAACGTTGCCTGAACCTTCCCCAGTTGTCTTGTTGTTGACAATCTCCTGTCTATTGGAGTACTGAAGGTACACGTTTTTGCCTCTTACCTGTGCTGGCTCTGCTGACGATGCGTAATATGATATCATGGCAATCGCTTGATTTTGGTCAGCCTGCAAAACAATAAAAGGAATTAAGGTAACATGCAGTCACTTCCCACTGCTCAGGAGCATTGACATTCACACATCATGGGGCGTTCAAATATAACTGAAAACAAACGATAAATAACCCCCCACCCCCTCTTTTTTTTTTCAAAAGACAAATTTCCATAGATTTCCAGGATGCAATCATGGGACTTTTTTTGTGCTAAGACATTTCAATGGGGTTTCACCACATATCATAGAACCACTTTGCCAAATTCAGTACTGGCACATCCAACTCGTTAATGGGGTACAACCATTACTAATTGCAGAGTCAAATCAAATTGGCCAATTCCAATTACAAACCTCTATGTAACTGGCATTCCAACTTGTTGATTTAAGTAACAGCAACATGAGCCAGCCAGAGAACAACTAACTAACTGGATAGCTATTGTATATTAGAGCCACTTTGCCACAATTCAGTACTAATGATCCGGGCCCAATCTCCATAGTCTGGTAACTCTCAAAAAAAAAAAAAAAAAAAAAAAAAAATCTCCATAGTCTGGTACTCCGGTTCTGCCATCTCCGTGTCCACCAGACAGACAAGAGGCTGTACAATACGAGTCAGGCTAGCTAACATAAACAGGAGGGAAAGCTGGTTGTACTCACAAATTCGATGAATGCCTGATTGCGGTTGGCGCCGACGCCACACTTGGTGTTGACGACCTTGCCGAAGGGGGTCCCCAGCTCGACCAGCTCCTCGGGAGTGCAGTCCCATGGCAGATTCCGCAGGTGGAGCACCTTCGACGGCGGCTGCGTGTACCGGAACTGCGGCTGCCCACCGGAAGCCATCCCTCCCGAATCTTATCCTCCAAACCTACCGCGTCATCAGTGGTAAGTAATCCACATCAAGGAAGCTTTTAGCAATAAAAAAAGAAAGCTCTCGTAACCATGGATCCAAGGACCCTCACCTGCGGGTGGCGACCGGCGGCGGCGAAGCGAGTGGCCGGAGCGGACGAAGACGCGATGGAATCGGGACCGTATCGCTGAATCGGTGCGGTCAATCAGTCTAGTCTAATGGCTACACTGCCTAGGGTTTCGTATCGACCTCTGAAATAGGCCCGTTGGTAGATTCTAATGGGCTTCGGCCATGCAGCCGAGTCGGAATCCTAGAGCCCAAAGCCCAAACCACCGAGAAGCCAGAAGTCCAGCCCAGTTTGGACAACTCATCACATCGATCCACTCTTTCCCTTGTGGGCTCGTCGCTCGTCGCCACCGCCGGAGAAATGCCGCCGAGGAGGCGAGATCGCCGGAGACCCCGCGACCCGTCGCCGCCGTCCTCCGATGCAAGAGCGCCACCCTCCGCCACAGGCTTGCGCCTCACCCTCCTCGTTCCCCTCCTTCTCCTGGCCCTCGTCCTAGCGGCCCTTGGCTTCTCCGGCCTCCTCTCCCGGTCCCCTCCTCCCCACTCCCAGACGCTACAGACTACCGCCCACTCCGTCTACGAGCGCGGTCTCGTCAAGCGCGACGTCTCCGCACGAAATATCCTCGCTGTAAGCACCTCGCGGTCGTATTGCTCGATCCAATCGTTTATCGTTGTAGCTGAACTCCTTACTAGAGTGGCCACTGACCCTGTGCTTCCCCCATCCCCTTGCCGCGTGATGCCGGCGTGCTGTGTGCAGGAGCACACAAGGGTTTCCGAGAAGCGGTCGCAGCGCAACTTCCCGAACCCCGTCCTCGCCTATGTGACCCCCTGGTGCGTCACTTCTGCAATTCCGTGCATGCTTATGGTATCTACCGTCGTTCGTGAACTGCTCTACTGTTGCGCTATCACAGTATCAAACTGCTTAAGTTCTGTGGGAGGCACAAGAATAGGTCAGCCACGTTCATTGTATGACCCATCTTAATAGTGTTTTGTTTCTGGCTTATATGTAGAGTGAACCTACTGTTTATAGCAGTAGAGCTAGAACCAGGTTTCTAATGATTTTCAGCGCAAACTGGTTTACTGGGGATTGGGTTCATGGGCTATTAACAAGTTGTGTTTAAAACTAGTTTGGCAGTGGATCCTATGGATTGATAATTGGCTTTTACATGTGTTTCTTTTTGTTGGTCGTAGATGCCAATTTGCCTGACAATGGATCCCATGGCAGCTAATGGCATAACATTCAGATGCAAGACCGATAATGATGAAAACCAGATTTGCGAAACCTGTCCTTGCACCGACAGGATTTCATAAATCTGATTTTCATCATCATCACCTCATCGTCTTCCATTTGAATGTCATGCCATTAGCTGTCATGCTTGTTGCATTAATGTGGGAGCTCATGACGCAGGAACTCCAAAGGTTATGACATGGCAAAGTTGTTCAGCAAAAAGCTTACTCATGTATCACCAGTGTGGTACGATTTGAAGAGGTCCGTTGATTCCCTATAGCAAAGCGGTTTCCAACTATCTTCCATCATCAAGCTGTTTTTCTAATGCATAATTTCTTGCAGTGATAGGAACAGGCTAGTTCTGGAAGGAGGACACAATTTTGATGCCAAATGGGTCTCTGAACTTCAAAGCAATGGGTCTCTGGTAACCATCTACTTGTCTTCCTCCTGTTTTCCTTTACATAGGCTTTATTACGCGTAGTGCATTGCCTAATCTATGATGTGCTTTGATCTCTAAATTTATTCTCCAGGGCTCTAGGCTGTATTTGTGTGTGTATCATATCCCAGAAAAGTTGGATTGTCCCCAGTAGTGTGAAAAATATAAAATAAAAACAAAAAGTGGTACTTCAATCAGATTAGCTTAGCTGCGGGTAAAAATGATAGGTTAGCGATGTTTTATACTTTTATTTTCTGTCTGCATAGTACATACAGTATGGGAGAATGAATGTTTTCCGCAGTTGAGTTTTGTCTTTCATTCTTTGTTTCCAGGTAGTACCGAGAATTGTCTTGGAAGCATTTCCTGCTGTTTTACTATTGGAAAAGAAGCAAAAAGAAAAGGCAATTGATCTAATAGTGAGTGAATGCAGGTAAAATCAAGTACCATCTCATTTCCAGATAAACATATTCTTTATGATGGCCTGACTTCTGGCTGCCAGTAAATAGGGAAAAGGGCTATGATGGTATTGTGCTCGAATCCTGGTCAAGATGGGCTATTTATGGTGTGCTGGATGATCAAGAGCTACGTTACATGGTACTTCAGTTATCATTCTGCAGCAACATTGTTTTTAACAAATGAACTTACATGGTCATATCTGAACTACCAGTACTAGAAATGGCAGCTTATGCACCCATGGAGTCTTGTCATATACTACCCTCTGTCCTAAATTATAGGTCGTTTTGGCTTTTCTAGGTACATAGCTTTTGCTATGCACCTGGAAAAGTCAAAACGACCTATAAATTGGGACAGAGGGAGTATAAGATTTGCATTCTTTTCATCATCACATTACCTTTCTGAAGTAGTAGTTGATTGCACCAATAGCCTCTCCAAACTATAGAGAAGGCTAACAAAGCACATGATTTTAATTTGTGTGTTGTGAAGTATTAGTGGATTGCCCACCTCCTCCCAATCGCTTAAGCTTTTGGGTTCACTTGGTTGTGCATGAAACCTAACATGGTATCAAAGCTAGAGGTCTCGAGTTCGAGTCCTGGTAGAGGCATCTTTTAAGTACTCCGCTCCCTTCTTTATTTCCACGTTTGCGCCTTATTCTGGCTGCACGTGAGTGGGAGTG
>JAKNSH010220216.1:0-12002 GCA_027790015.1 Cymbopogon flexuosus | reverse complement strand
GTCTTCACACTACCTCATCACGTTGGAAATCACGATGGCAACGGCTCTTTATTCAGCGCGCGCTTGCGCTGTCAATCCGGGTCGCCGCGAGCGCGTCCCTAATCAGTGGGCAGATACAACGACGGCCGCGGTGCAAACTGCAAAGCATGAGATGCCGCCGCTGCGGCGCACCCGCGCGCCGGACGGTGTGGGCTGGCCGAGGAAATCGCGGCGGCGGCGTGCGCTGTTTGTTGCCTAGATCTCTATGCGATTCGGAATCCAAGGCAAAACGCCCGGCGCGCGCGTGTGCCGCGGCCCTTAGAGCATCTCCAGGTGTTTGGCAAATTTTACTTGGCAAATCTTGTGATTTGCCAACTCCCAAAACCATATGCCAAGTAAAAAAACAGCTCCTCTCCAATAATTTAGCAAATTCTACTTGGCAAAAATAAAAAAATTGGAGGCCCCACCATCCTTTCCTCGCGCTAGAAGCTGCCGCCGCCTATCCTTCTTCATTCCCGCGGCTACAGTTGAGACTTGCCAAACAAACAACGGTTTTCTTCGAACAACCAACAAGCCAAACAAAATCCCGCGACGGGATCGGGGTAGCTTTTTGTTTAGTTCGCTGCTACTACTCCCAACTTGAGCACTTCTGCTTTTTTTGAAAACCAAAACTGGAGCTCTTCAAAATTGAACAAACACTGCTGCAAACTCGATCAGCATGTATACAGTACATCCTGTTCTACGCTATGTTAAGCATGAGGAATTGATCGAACATGCTATGAACAACCCCATGCATGCACCTTTGACCTTTGTACACATGCATGTATGTACACGATCGACCAACTCACCACCAGCACCACGGCATCACCAGGCGTGCGCTCGATCGTTTCCTAGCTTCCTACCGTCTGCACCGATGTCCTCCGGCGGCGACGGCTCGTCGGAACTCGTCGGCGGCGCACGGGATCCGGAGCACGCCCTTCTGGTCGAAGCCGAACTCCCGCTGCGCCGCCTCCAGCAGCGCCTGCACGCAGGGCTGCGCCAGCGCGCGCACGTCCACCACCACCCGCTCCTCCGGCTCCGCGTCGTCGTCGTCCCCGCCGCCGCCGCCGACCAGCACCGCCACGCAGCCCGGCGGCACGCACCCCGCCTCGGCCGTTCCGGCGGGGCGGATCAGCCGTTCCCGCATCTCGTCGCTCCCACAGCCGCCGCCTCGCCCGCCGGAGCTCTTCCGCTTCCAGATCATGCCGATCAGCGGCCGCTGGGATCTTTTGACGGGTAGTACGTGCAACAAGCTGAAAGTGTCAATCGACGGCGGCAGTGTGCCTGCGTGATTGCTTCGGTTCAAGGGTGGTTGTTGGGTCGGGGTGCAATATATATACAGCGGAGGGCGAGCGGTCAACGTGCGGTCGGAGAGAGTGCATGTCAGATGATTGGGACATCACCATCGATCGTGTTCGTGTCGTGCCATCTTGACCGACCTGCGTTAGGTTTCGTTTCGTTGACGGAGAAATTAAAACGGGCCTTTGAACTTGTAATAAGGAGTGAAGGACCCGGTTTTTATACGGTTTTAGCCGGTTTCCGTGCGAGTACATACGGACTATAGGCTACGCATGTGTGGAGTAGATAGAGTATCAAAACAAAGGGATCGGAAAGCGGGTATACTTTTTTTTTAATAAAAAAAGGCAAGATGATATACTTTTTACTACTAACTATAATACCATGTGGTGGTTTAGCTGAGCTAGGGTCGAACCGATCCAAATGCGAATTCCACATTACAAAATTTAATCGCCGCTTTACGACCTGGTCCGTCCGGATTCATCTTCACACGTCCTTCATTCGGCCTATCAGCGGAACGGCGCATCGTGACACGGTACAGCAATTTTTATTTTGATTGTTGCCCCCACACTATAGCATTTTGGAAAGAATACAAGTTGCCAACTTGCATCATCATTTTGGGGTTCATCACTCATCAGTCTACGTCACACGAGATGGCGTGTGTGGCGAAATATTAGCATCTCAATTATTAATTTCTTACTGGATCGGGAAGGCAAATTATATAACCTATAAATGCTATTTTCTGTGTGTGCAAATATAGATGATTTAATAGCTTAATTTCTCAGTAAATTAAAGGAAAATAGTTCTTTTTAATTTCCTCATGGATTAATCTAAAAAAATGCAAGCAATTAAATAGATAAATTTTGAGTAGAAGCAATGGAAGTAAGGTATGTACCTAATAATAAGTAATGTGAGAGTTAAAATATAATACAATGGATTAATACTGAAAAATTAGGATTAAAAAAAGGAAGTTGTATTCCGATTTTCACATGGATTAAAATAAATAAAATCTAGAAAGGTGCAATTCAAACGTTTTAAATGAAAAGGTGCACATAAATAATTATGGGAATTGCTATTGCACAGTCGACTGGTTTTTTTAAGAAAACACAAGCGACAGTGCTAGCTGCCTGGCTAGTGGCCAGTGGTAATCGGGTTTCTGCTTGCCAGTGCTCTGAGCTCGTCGCCTCTGAGAGCCCAGACGACTGAACTTTAGAAGACGTGAATAATTATTGAAAATCAAAATCAAAACATAATAACTAGCAAACGTTAATAATTGAGTGTCGCGGACTCTAGTTGTAACAGCGAAGAATAATCTAGCTACTCTAGATTAAACAAAATTGTATGCGAGTACACAGATACAACACATGGCTAGTTAAGTGTACACTCAACAATCTCCGTAAACTCCTATTTGGAAATCAATTTTCCATCATGTTTGTTTTGTGCATTTAAGGCTGTCTCCAACAGAGACACGATACCCATCCCCCGTATCGGCGATCTACAGTGTAAATATAGTGCAAAGGTAACCCACCCAAATTCCTCGTTCTCCAACAGAAATCCCAAATCGTCGTCGTCCGCGGGCCGGCTGCGCCCCGCCGTGACCGAGATCTGCACGGCAGCGGCGGCGGCGGCGCAACCCAGAGAGATGCAAGCAAAGCAAAGCTTTTGTCAGCTCCCAATGGCGGCACCACGAGCTGAACGGGAACGGGAACGGGAGGGCGCGTGAGCGTACCTTGTCAATCTTCTCGAAGGAGTCGGCGCGGCGCGGGGTCCATCCATCAATGGCCTCGCGCCCTGTTGGCGAAGCTGGGCCTGGGGCCGGGGCCGCTGCGCGACAAGCGGGAGCGCCTTTCCCGCCGGGCCGGCTTCTCCGCCGTCTGCTCAGCCTTCCCGGCGGCAGTCTCCTGATGCGCCGCCGCCGCCGCGGGGGCCGGCGGCTCGGGCGGCTGCGGCGGGTGGTGGTCCGGGCTGGGCGCAGAGGGGCAACCGTGGACGCAGCCCATGAGGGTGTCGCTGGTCACCGGCGGCGGCGGTGCATGGGGCTGCGGGTGGGGAGTGGAGCGAGGGAGCGTGGACCGGGACTGCCTCGCTGCCGGCGTTCAGGAAGAAGAGGAGAAAGAACCGGCACAATATTTGCGTTCGTGGAGAGAGAAAACGCATATTTGGCTACTGGCTCGGCACGGAGGTAAAATAAGTGCTCTGACTGCGTCGTCTGTTGGAGGCTGATCTTGAGATGGAAAAACACTGTACGCGAATCTTTTTGCCTTTGGGTCGTTGTTTGCGTGCTCTGTTGGAGACAGCCTAAGGGGAAAGAAAATTGTTGCTAGCAAAGACGGGAGGAAATTAAATGAACATTAAAAATGTTCAAATACAGTGTTTAAATAAAATGTTGGACATCATAATGCTGAGAAACAATTTCTCATTCCTGCCATAATCTTTTTTTCTTTACCAAGGGAGATTCTCCATTTCCATTGCATACGCCACGAAAATTCCTGCCATAATCTATGTATTTTTTTATATAGTTTAGCTAAACAGAGTGATTTTTAGAGAGTGTGCTACGAGAAGCACGGTCGTTTCAAACTTTCACGGCGACCCTTTGAAAATTCGAGAGCTGCCATTGATTCAATGTTGGCTAGTTTGAGCCTGCCTTATTCAATGATTGAATCCAAAATCTCCTCTTTTTTATTAAAAGAAGACAGCACGTATGTCTGAACATTCCACCCTGAGAAAAAAAATTTCAAACAAGATCTTTCATCACGAGGACGATGCCTTATAAAAACAACCGCTACCTCAGACTCTCGTTCATAAAAAAAATCGGACACTATTAAGGCCTTGTTTGCATGTTACACTTACAGCTAAAGTTTGGCCTAAATTAGCTAGAGTTATGCAGCTAGTTAACAATTGTCTATTAGCTCTCATGTTTGGATGAGCTAAGTTTAATTGTAGCGAGCTAACACTTAAGTCGATCAATTTTGCAACTAAAAATAAATAATATTTGCGATACTAACTATGTATATTAAATTAAATTCATCAAGAGACTGCAAAGCTAGAGTCATAATGTTGACATTTGTGTCTACAAATTTAGTAAAACATGATTTCACTTAGTGAAAAACTAGAGTCACTTTCTTTGTGCAATATGAGTGATAGCAAAGCTTTTCTAATCAAAGCATGTAAAGTGGTGTAGATGACTGCTGCAATAATGTTTCCATTTTTTATAGACAAGTAACTGTGTGTTTTATCTACTAAATAGTCCAAAAAGTCACATAATTTTTGAATAATAGCGACCATTAGGGACTTTTGGTACCTACGCTCCACAAAATCTAGTTATGCTCTCAAATTCCCAAACTTTTTTTTTATTATACAGTAAAATACAGACGTCTAATACGCACGCACATTCACCCTTATGAACACACGTACGCAAACCCTATCCCTATGAGCATCTCCGAAGGACTGTGCCGACAAATCTTCAAGTTCACAAAGTCACAAACCATTTTTTTAACAATTGTTTAGTTTTTTGAACAATTGTTTAGTTCGTTTTTCATGAACCATATAAAACATAAAGAAAGACATTGGGCTCGAGCCCAGCCCATAACTGATGGGATCCGTTGCCACCAAGCGAGGCAGCCTGGCCCAGTGGCCCTTTCGCTCGTGCGGTGCGTCCCGCTCCCGCAGGGCCGCAGCCCTAGAGCCAGGGGCATTTTCGTCCGAGTCACCCAAACCCTCCCACTCGCAGCCACTTATAAATCCGCTCCCTAGGGTTTACCTGCTCCGCCTCCGCTCAGCCAGCGCCGCCGCCGCCCGCGCTACCCTCAGGTAATCAAGCAACGCCCCTTTCCCTTCGTTTCGATGTCGACATCGTGTTGTTCGTCTGCCATTTCGTTGCCCAAATCCGTGCAACCCGCTTAGGTCTTGTTCAAATTCCGCAAATTGCCGTGCCCTGATCGTGCATCTAATTGCTTTATCGGTGTTGAATCGTGCAGGTAAGGAAGGAGGCCGGCGAGAATGTCGCACCGTAAGTTCGAGCACCCGAGGCACGGGTCCCTTGGCTTCCTCCCCAGGAAGCGATCCTCCCGCCACCGCGGAAAGGGTACGTGTTGCATCGCCGATGCATTCGACTAGTTGCTTTTTGTTTCACCCATCGCTTGTAGCTGCTGATCTGCGTAGTGAGCAACTGGCTGCGCGTTCATGGGTTTGCAGTTTGCTGATCTGTAAGAACTGCTTGAGTGGTCTTAGTAGGTCTTAGTAGCCCATCTCGTGCGTTTGCTGTGTGTTAGCTCTCTCTGAACTGTAACAAGATTGGTAGTTTCGGAGATTTCTCGTGCAATAGACTGGCTGACTTACAGTTTTGTATTGTAAGCATGATTGATCTAGTTGATTTACATTGTCTGGTACTGTGGTTGTTTGTGTGCTCCAGACATTAATATCAGGGAATGTAATTGTCAATTTTGCATCCCAATGTTGAAATACTAAATTATGGAGCTGTTTATAAGTCATTGTCAAGTTGTTCCAATTTAAGTATACATACGTACATACATATATTTTCAGTTTAATGCATGGCTCTGGATATGTGCAACTCAACGGATGGGCATACTCACCCGCATGTATCTGATGGGCTTATTTTCATTTTTTTCTGCAGTGAAGTCCTTCCCGAGGGATGACCCAAAGAAGCCCTGCCACCTCACCGCCTTTGTTGGCTACAAGGCTGGAATGACACACATTGTGCGTGAGGTCGAGAAGCCTGGCTCCAGTAAGTTCAATCATTGTCATAGGGTGCAATGTTTGCAGTATGTTCTCTATTGAAACAATTACTGTTGCTTTTGTGTTTAATATAAATAGCGAACAACAAGATTAAGCAGTGCTATGGGTTGGGCATGAGACTAATAACCCTGTTAATTTTGTGCAGAACTCCACAAGAAGGAAACTTGTGAGGCTGTGACTATCATTGAGACCCCTCCCCTTGTCATTGTCGGACTTGTGGCATATGTGAAGACCCCTCGTGGCCTGCGAACCCTCAACTCTGTCTGGGCGCAGCATCTTAGTGAGGATGTGAGGAGAAGGTTCTACAAGAACTGGTGCAAGAGCAAGAAGAAGGCCTTCACCAAATATGCCCTCAAGTATGACAGCGATGCAGGCAAGAAAGAAATCCAGTTGCAGCTTGAGAAGATGAAGAAGTATGCTTCAGTTATCCGTGTTATCGCCCACACTCAGGTGACGTTTGAATTTACTTGTCATTGTATCTCAGTTTAGCTTTAATTGGGCCTTGCTCACACGTGATGTTCTTTATCTGATTTCAGATTAGAAAGATGAAGGGTTTGAAGCAGAAGAAGGCTCACCTTATGGAGATCCAGGTCAATGGTGGCACTATAGCAGACAAGGTGGACTACGGTTACAATTTCTTTGAGAAGGAGGTCCCAGTTGATGCTGTGTTCGAGAAGGATGAGATGATTGACATCATTGGAGTCACCAAGGGTAAGGGGTACGAAGGCGTGGTCACTCGCTGGGGTGTTACAAGGCTTCCCCGCAAGACCCACAGGGGTCTCCGCAAGGTTGCCTGTATCGGTGCTTGGCATCCTGCTAGGGTGTCGTACACAGTTGCCCGTGCTGGTCAGAATGGATACCACCACCGTACTGAGATGAACAAGAAGGTTTACAAGATTGGCAAGGCTGGACAGGAAAGCCATGATGCCTCAACTGAGTTTGACAGGTATCCTTGTCTAACTTGAATGTGTACTTTCAGTTACCAAGTATCTGTACTGATTACTGAATTCTGAGTTTACAGGACCGAGAAGGACATCACTCCCATGGGTGGCTTCCCCCACTATGGTATCGTCAAAGGCGACTACCTGATGATCAAGGGTTGCTGCGTCGGCCCCAAGAAGAGGGTGGTTACTCTCCGCCAATCTCTGCTGAAGCAGACCTCTCGGCTGGCACTGGAGGAGATCAAGCTCAAGTTCATCGACACCTCGTCCAAGTTCGGGCATGGGCGCTTCCAGACCACAGAAGAGAAGCAGAGGCAGTTCGGCAAGCTCAAGGCCTGAGCTGGTGCAGGTGTCAAGTGAAATGGAAATGTCTTACCAGATAGTATTTTATTTTTCTTCAGTTTTGTTGGAGATATCAGAACATGTTTGTCTTGCTAGTCTGAGCTGCTTCCATTGCGGACAATTAAAATTATTACAATTGGGAACCCAAGTCTTTGTGATCCTGTTCTGCTTGTTAGTATTTGACGTTACTTAAGCATTGAGCCAATTTTGATGGAATCTCAAATCTCCTTGGTTCAAAGTATGCACGTACTTAAAAATTGTGTCGTTTTGGGTTTATTTGCTGTAAGTTGACTTAATTTATAGAAAATTTGTGCAACATTTGTATCTCCAATTAATTTAGTCAAAAACTAGATTTAAAGATCTCTGTTGATACTAATTGTGTAATATAAATATCAATGGTACGGCCGCTTGTTTTTTACTGTAATCGTTGTCGCCACCTCCATCAGCAGCGAATTAATGGTAATTGTTCTGAATTTTCTAAAGAACAATATGTAGGTGGCTAAAGGTAACGTTCGTTTGGGCAAGTGAAAGAACTGTCCGGTTATGCTATGAAATGCACTTCAAATATGCTTTATACTTCCAACAGTTTGCGGGGCATTTGTAATTTGCAGAAGTCAACGGTGACAATCCTAGTGTATTTGAAACCATGGCTTGTCGTTCAGACTGAACCAAAATTCCATTCCCAAATCAGTTTCGAACAGTTTTTTTTTTTTTTTTTTTGAGGAAAACAGTGGAGCAAAGCTCCCGAGGACTTATAATTAAAAGAACAAAAGAGAGTACAGTGAAGTTAGCAGGATGCTAACTTGGAAAAGGAGAGACTCACCTAGAGAGGGACTGAACTAACAGAAAAGGAAGAAAAGAAAAAGAGGCCAAGACATACTTTAGAGATTGAAATAACAGCTTACAAAGAGTTGACCTAATTCATAACTAAAACTTGTGAGTGGGTAGGGACTCTAAAAAGATGGAGTTTAACTTTATCCTTGACTCGTTGCTTCCAGCTTCCCATTGATGGGGGTTTATGGTTAAAAATGTAGTCATTTCTCTCTTTCCATATGCACCATGCAGCGATGATGAAAAAATCCATGAAGAAAGGACCTGCCAAAATCTCCTTTTGTTGGATTAACATCTGAGTCACGTCTGCTTACAGATTCCACTGGACACCAACAGCAAACCATCTACTTTCACTCGAGGAGCATTCAAAGAAAAGGTGCAGTAGTGTTTCATCAACATTTTCCTGACACATCATAATCAGTTCCAAACAATTGTGCAACTTTAAGTGAATAATATAATATACTCTGGGCTTGTGCAACGACATGTCTTCTCCATTCCTTATCCCTATTTGTTCTTACACGTGGTCATATAGTCATATCTTTTTCGCAAAAAAAAAAAAAAGTCATATCGTGTCTTGGGCGATATATACAACACTGCTGATTCCGTGCCTTGACAGGCGATGCAGTTTTTCTCCTCTGGATGCATTCCTCAGGCATGCACTTCTGTTGCCTGTTGGTGCAATCAAACATAGGAGACACAGGTCAAGATGGAAACATCAAAGTGGATTTGATGGTCTTGGGACGGTTGCAGTTGATCTTAAATTTCAGGAGCACGACTAGCTGATCCAAAGTTGATGTTTTTGTTCTAAATCTGGGCAGTAAACACTTTCCTTCTTGCTCTGAAGACCATCCGCCTGTTACCCATGACATGGCCGGAGTATATAAAGATTTTAGCTTGCTTCTTATGTTTTGAGAACTCAGGTTTTTTAGACTCCCACTGTCAAATTGGTTGATGTTAGTTGGGGTCCTAGAGCATAAATTTGCTGTAAATATTGGCAACTCTGATTATTACGTTCCTATGGATGAAATCAGATCTGTTGGTTTTAGTTTCAGCACTAGATCTGGCTTGCAAATTTCGGTGTATATTGATTGACCTTTTTTTAACCTGATTCTTCAGTTGCCTCTGATGTACAAGCACTTGATAGTTCACGGTCCACACAAAGCGTCCAGCCGGTGACAAGAGAAGTTTGCTCTCCTGCAGTTCTGGTAATGTTCTGTTCCTTCCTTCTCGGAATTTGAATGTCCAGCGGTTGTATCTTGTTTACTAATGATATGAACTCAACACCTGTTGGTACATTTGGCTTGGCAAAGAGGTGCTGTGTAACCAAAGCCGATTGTTCCTTTTTGCTAACAGTTTAAAAATAAAACTAATCACCTGAACTTTGAAGCCCTCTGCTTTTCTCAGACTGGTTAAAGAACCCTGTATTCCAACCAAAATGAACACGATCCGTTCAAACGAAGCTGTCGAGTTTCTGAAAACCAGTGCTTTAACGAGATGCATTTGTGTCGAATCACGTATAATCTGGCTGTGTCTAGAACATTTTGGGGAATTTTGCCACAGGACACTAGAAATATGCAAAATTGTTGTGGGACACTGAACAAAAAAATCTTTGCCACATAACACTAGGTGGTGTCCTACAGCAAAGAAAATAATGTCCTACAGCAAATGAATTTCCGTTCAGTGTTCCACAGCCAATTTTACATATTTTGAGTGTCCTACAGCCAATTTTGATGTAACGTTTCTTAAACCAGCTCTAAGTGTCTGTCTGAGTCAGCTGGCACATCAAGCTGGCCGGAGTCAGCTCGATCGTCAAGTCAAGAGCGGTTTCGAAAACAATTTGAAAACGTTATCGTTCTCACTTCTCAGTGTGATCTCATCGTCCGTGACTTGCAAGCATCTCGGGTTGAGAATTGGGTAGCCAAACCCTCTGTATATATGTGACAGAATAGTCAGGGTGTGAACTATCAAAACCCCGGCCGGGCTAGCTAGAAAAAAGGCCTAGAATGTTTTGTCGAGGCCAAATAATTGTTCATCACGCCAGGAACGGTGCGAATGATTATTGATTTATTAGTGACGCCAGGTCTGAATTTTCGTGCATGCCTCTGCCTGCTTCGTCACGGCAAACCGGGGTAGGAAGTACAGCAGCCAACATATTAATAAGCGTAAAAAGAAAAAAAGAACGACGCCTTTCATTAAAACGACCACGTCATCTTTGCGTTGGCTGGGAACAGAGCGTTTCCGACATAATTTGGGCTGTGCTTGGATCCTGAAACAAATCTTTGGCATCGCATCAACAAGATTCCTGTTGATTCTTCTTATTTCAAGGTCAATTATGTTCCTGTTGATTCGATGACACAACTGTAGTCTTAAAACAATTATATACGCGCAGTCCAATGACACCGCTAGGCTAGCTAGATTCACGGCTAGGTTAGCTAGATTGGTTGAAGAATTGCACGATCATGCATGGATGATTGCGATGCATGCATTATTGCCCAACGCGTAGCTCACCCGTTCGTACGTGAAGATGTCGATCAGTCCCCGTCAGCGAATGGTCTGTGTCTGTCTGCGCTCAAATAGTCAGCCGCGGTGCGTGGCCGCGTCCACCGAAACACGCATACATACAGTGTCACCACCACGCGGTCACGGCGGAGGAATCCGACGCCGTGCGAACGGCACTACCTGCCGCCGAGTGAGCATGCCGATGCCGATCGATGCCGACGCCGACATCCTTGCACGCGCGCGCATGACGACCACAACGACGACCCTGCAGGTTTTCCTGCGCGCGTGCGGTCTCGGCACACCGGACACGGGAGCTAGCTATAGCCGGCCAAATCCACGACGATGCGTGTGCATCCAACGCGCGCTGAAATTTGGCGTGCCGGCGTCTGCCGTGGCGTGGCTTGAAGGCGCTGGCCGGCGCCGCGGTACACGTACGTGCAGTGCAGCTTGCTGTTACGTAGGCACGCAAGTGTGGAGGGCAATCTTAATTTGCCGGCCGGCGCAGAGCGAGGCAGGCAGACACGGAACGCGCGCACGCACGGCGGGTGTGTGGGCAGCGAACGACGACGTTGTGGAATTTGAACGGCGCAGCCCGCACAATTTATAATTCAGACACCACCGGATACTGAATTGACAAGCCTTTTTTTGTTTTGGTTGAATTAAGATGAAAAGAAGTTATACCAAACCAACTGTCCCAAGTTATAATTTGTACACTTGCAAACTCAAAATGGGAAAAATATTCCAACGCTACCTGCAAACTCAGAACCCAGCTAGGCAGCTACTCCTGTCTCCTAATTCAATAGAGCACGCACACATGTACCCTCTACAAGCTACGTCGTTCGTCTCTATGCATGAGCATGACAGATCTGTCTAAATAAAAAGGAT
Source organism: Cymbopogon flexuosus (assembly GCA_027790015.1). Taxonomy (NCBI): domain Eukaryota; kingdom Viridiplantae; phylum Streptophyta; class Magnoliopsida; order Poales; family Poaceae; genus Cymbopogon; species Cymbopogon flexuosus. The sequence continues at coordinate 435 of JAKNSH010220216.1, read as the reverse complement.
CCTTGATGTCGATCATTGACACCTCTGTACTACATGCGCACGTACCTATCGTATGCACAACATCACCGATACCTAATTAATTAATTAGTCCCACATCTCGTCGTTGTTTACCGCCTGCATGACCGGTTGCTGTCGGCTGCGACGGCGCGGCGGAACTCGTCGGCGGCGCAGGGGATCCGGAGCACGCCCTTCTGGTCGTACCCGAACTCCCGCGCCGCCATGTCCAGCAGCGCCCGCACGCAGGGCTGCGCCAGCGCGCGCACGTCCACCACCACCCGCTCCTCCGCCTCCGCGTTGTTGTCCCCGCCGCCGCCGACCAGCACCGCCACGCAGCCCCGCGGCACGCAGCCCGCGCCCTTGCAGCTGCCGCTACGGCCGTCCGTGTCCGCCGCCGCCGCCCCATGCTGGATCAGCCGCTCCCGCACCTCTTCTTTG
>JAKNSH010220153.1:0-12357 GCA_027790015.1 Cymbopogon flexuosus | reverse complement strand
TATTTATTAAAAACTAAAATATATATACTTTTATGTAAGTACACGTGAAGATAAATCTATTTATATAGTTTTTATATTTATAAACTTAAAAATTTAAAAATTATTCATGATTTATATTTTTAATATTTAATTCAAACCTTTTCTAAAACCACCAGTTTTATGAGTACGGAGGGAGTGCTGTTCTTCCTCTTCCTCGAATTCCTCCCCGCTACATAAACATCGCCACTGATCGCGGTTTCGTGCTCCCGCTTCGCTCCCTTAATTTATCACCACTCCTAATTATTTTATTTCCTATTAGAACCATTGATTTAGCTCGCCCTCCTTTCCCGACTGTTCCCGTGCCTCAGACCGGCTCGGATTGCTTGCTCTCGCTTGCTTGTGTCAGAATAAGATTCCGCGTGAGTTTGGATTCACCAAATCCACCGGACTCTCACGTCCAGAGGTCGCGCGCGGTGGAATTTCGGCGTCGGCTGCTGGGCGCCGCCGATTCGGGCGTCTCCGGAAGGGTTGAACCCCGGTGTGGTTCGCCCCCAAATTTCAGCTACCCTCGTGCGGGACTCGTCGTGAATTTCGGCTGCGCGCTTGGCTTTCCTGCACTGTCCTCTGTTGTGGCTTCAGCCTTTCAGGGGATGGAGCACCGCCGCGGGTTGCTCACCGCCGCGATTCTTCTGTGCTTCCTTGCTATTTGCTCCGGGAGAGGTGAGAACAGTTACTCCTCCTTTCTGTTTATTGGTCGCCTGCATTTAGTGGTGCTTGTTGCCCTTAATTTGGGTTGATTTGCTATGAGGATGGGAGTACAGTATATCTGTGGAAAAAAAAAAAACAGGAAGAAACCATTATCAGGGGGTCTGTTCTTCAGAAGTCTCTTTTAAGTCTTAACGCGATGGGAAGTCGTTTAGATTTTAAAGGTTGATTAAATCAATTAATGCAAATTATCCTGCTGCTTTGCAGACACATGTTCTGCCATTGCTTTTACGCATAACGATCAAATTTGCCTTGTCCTTGCATTTCGGTTCTTCAGGTTTTCTTTTAGTAAGTAGGATAAGACCTGGATTGTCCTTGCATTTCGATTCTTCAAGGTTGGAAGACAACGTTGGAGCTGTGTCTTGTCTGTATGGTTCTGTAGCGTACTCATAGTCAGTTTCACTCTAACAAGCAACAGTTACGTACGGATTTGATTCAAAGACATCAACATATGTCCACTTCAATTACCCAAAAAAAAAAAGTGCAGTTGTACCTTCCCTTCATTTTTCCATGTTACATACTTTTCTTTGTTCTAGTTGGTTGTCTCCATATATTCATCGTGTTCCATATTACTCCACAGTAATTTCGCAAACAAACTTTATCGTAACGCTTTGCTTTTGTCAAATAGAACTTACGATCAAGCAGAACCCATCCACTACCATATACAACTCAACTCTTGCCCAGATACTTGTGGAGTATGCTGCTGCAGTAAGTTCATTTACCTTTCCCCTCTTACTTCCTCCTCAATATCCAACTGCTTAAACTGTTTCCTCAAAATTCATATGGAAATATTCCACAGTTATTTAGGTTTGTGCCTTTTATTTATTGTGTTTTGGAGCTAAACATTACGATGTTTTGCAGATCTATACTGCTGATTTGACAGAATTGTTTACTTGGACATGTGCCAGATGCGGTGACTTGATCAAGGTAAACCTTCACTACCACTCATGTGCATTCTGAGCTTTGTTATCCCATCGCAATGTTGGAGATGGATGATGGAATTTTATTGGATGCCCTAGGGGTTCGAGATGATAGAGATCATCGTAGATGTCGAGAACTGCTTGCAGGTTCTTCTCTACTTGCTTTATTTGTACCATTATCCCCCTGCCGTATGGTATACTCATTGTGTTTTAATGAATATAAGCAGGCATATGTTGGTTTTGCTAGCGATATAAACGCCATTGTCGTTGTTTTCAGAGGAACGCAAGAGAACAGGTACTGAGCCACGGTCATATCCTGGTTTGCTTAGTTCTTAAACATGCTATTCTCATCTCCACTCAGAACTCCGCCACTTCAAATCTGCATTAATCAACCAAATAAATATGTACTACTATGGTTCATTTGTATGCATTTATCTTTCAGAAGTACTTTGACCTTTAGTTGACAACTTGTCATATCTGTGTGCAATGTGTAAAATGTACTCTGTTACCCCAACTATATTGATTCTCCAATTTCTCAGCATCCAGAATTGGATAGAGGACTTGTTATGGAAACAACTTGATCTTGACTACCCTGGCATGCCTGAAGCAATGGTGAGTGTATCTTTTAAGAATTTTATTTAAACAACACTCGTGGCAAACCCAATTCATACTACTGTTCTGCCTGGTTATAGGTGCACCGAGGGTTTTATTCTGCTTACCACAACACGACACTACGTGATGGAGTAGTCAGTGGTATTCAAAAGACTAGGGAGGCTTATGGAGATATTCCAATCATGGTCACGGGGCATTCAATGGGCGGAGCTATGGCTTCATTTTGTGCGCTCGATCTTGTTGTGAGTACTGAACCTTGCCTGAAGCATTTGCTTTTTAAGCTTCTTCATTCTTCTGAAATTTATGCTCGGTAGCAATATTTGCAGGCGTTGAGTTAGCCAGGGATAATGCTTCATCTTGCCTGTTCAAAAAAAAAATGCTTCATCTTTCATTTAGCAATCTAAAGCTTGTGCCTTGAGTTTCAGATAATCTTCCACATGTCAGTTAGTATTTTACCATAAATATAGCTTTAAATAAAATGTTGGGAGTGCCATGTTTCCTAAAAAGAAGAGACTATTTTCACATTATTTTCGTCCTTCTTGTTTAGCTTCTACACCCAAAAATAAATGTCTATGTTCTTTTAGGTGAACTACGGTTTGGATGGCGTAAAATTGATGACATTTGGGCAGCCCCGTATTGGCAATGCTGCATTTGCTTCTTATTTCAAGACATACTTGCCTCGAGCAATTCGAGTTACTCATGCCCACGATATCGTGCCTCACCTGCCACCTTACTTCGCATTCTTCCCACAGAAGACCTACCATCACTTCCCAAGAGAGGTATTGCACTTTGCTACTTCTACAGATATGTGGCATTCCTTGTTTGTATGCTCCCCTAGAGGCCTAGACTCATATAATTTATTGTTCATTTTTTCAGGTATGGGTGCATAATGTTGGATTAGGAACCCTAGTGTACTCTGCAGAAAAGATCTGCGACGATTCTGGTGAAGACCCTACATGCTGCAGGTCCTCTATCAAATGAAAGAACACAGTAGATGCATTAGCATTTCCTTTTGACTCACTCCATTTATAACTTATGTGTGCTTTGCATATCTGGCTTTTCATTTTTCGGTGTTCAGGTCAGTAGTTGGAGACAGTGTACGAGACCATATATACTATCTTGGCGTCAGCATGCATGCAGAAGACTGGAGCAGCTGCAGAATTGTCATGGACTACAGCAAATTGCAGTATCAGATGGACCTCAACGGTAATCTCATATTGTCGAAGCAACCCGGTTTGTCAAATGACAGAGGATTCAGTGCCCAGTGAATCAGTGTATGATTTGTATAGTATAATAGCATCACGAACCAGTAATGTTCGGAGCTATCGCTGCACATATGTTCCCAAGCTCACCTCCCTCGTGATGCTGACTGTTGAATTGTTAATGCGTCAAAGAGAGGGTTGGAATTGGAACGGAGCATGCCAATTCAGATATATACTTGTTGTATATATGTGATTACGTACATACAGTTTGCAAATATATATACGCCGATATTTGACAAATGCATCTGAAAATCAACAGTTCATCCAATTTGGCGTGAGCAACAATAAAACTGGGAGCATTCGTATACTTGTGAATATAGGCAGCATGAGCATTCGTGAAATGACACTATATACTTGTGAATATCTGTGAAATTAGCCAGTTTTATTGTTCATGCTGATGCATGTGAAATGAGCACATCCAGACTATTGCAAAGTTAGTTGCCCATCAGGCCTAGTCTGGATGTGCAGGGAGCCAGGGACTGGGGAAATTAGCCAACACAACAGTTCAGTGCATGTTAAAACCAACAGTTCAGCGCAGCAAACGGAGAAGAGAAAAACTACTACAGGAGAGTTTCTGTCAAAGGAAAATATAATGATTGGACAACAGACAGAGAACTAAACACAAGCATGTTAAAATGCTTTTATTCATGTTATTTCAAAGATAAACAGCAAAGCTCCGGCAAATATAATGTTCTCCATCTGGTACTGCTTAGCTCTTACAAGAAAACAATGGAAGCAACTTTGGACTTCCTGGCCTAAATTAAGCATTGGGCATGGAAAATAAAATTAAACCACAATTCCTCACTTGAAGCAGTATATTGATTGATTACTCGACACGGCGGCATATGTAAACACGAAAATCATCTCCTATCGTGTTGTAAGTGCCGTCAGCAGAGCAGCAGTTCAGATCTTGGAGTTGCGCGCAATCTTGAACCACTCGGTGTGGAAAGAACCAGGCATGTCAACCCTCTCATATGTGTGAGCCCCGAAGTAGTCCCTCTGTGCCTGCACCAGGTTGGCCGGCAGCCTGTCCCTGCGGTATGAGTCGAAGTAGGCCAGACTTGCAGACATGCCTGGGGTGCTAACACCATTGTTGATGGCTAGGCAGACAACCCTGCGCCAAGCAGCTTGCCTGTCCATGATCTCCTGGGCAAACTCAGGGTCAACAAGGAGGTTGGCAAGGTTGGGGTTCCTATCGTAGGCCTTCTTGATGCGGTCGAGGAAAATGGCACGGATGATGCACCCTCCCTTCCAGATCCTCGCGAGCTCACCAAGGTTGAGGCCCCATCCTTTCTCTGAGCTCTTGGCCTTGATGATGTTCATGCCCTGCGCGTAACTGCAGATCTTAGAGGCATAGAGAGCTTGCCTGACATCTTCGATCAGCTGTGCCTTGTCCACCGGTAGGCCAGTGGAGTAGTCACCTTGGAAAATTTTGGAAGCCTCAACCCGCTCATCCTTCAGGCCACTGAGGAACCTGGAGTCCAAGGATGCCTCAATTGTAGGAGCAGCTACAGAAAGTTCAGCAGCCTGTTGGACTGTCCATTTCCCAGTCCCCTTCATCCCAGTTTTGTCCAGGACCTTGTCGACCAGATAGCCTTCACCCTGCTCATCCTTGATACCAAAGATGTCGGCTGTGATCTCAATCAAGAAACTGAGGAGCTCACCCTTGTTCCACTGAGAGAACACCTGCTGCAGTTCGCTATTTGTGAGCTTACCGACCGACTTGAGAACATCATATGCCTCAGCAATAAGTTGCATGTCACCATATTCAATTCCATTGTGAACCATCTTGACAAAGTTGCCTGATCCACCTTTGCCAATATATGTGACACACGGGCCACTATCAGGGACTTGAGCAGCCACCTTGAGAAGAATATCTTCAATGTACTTGTACGCCTCAAAGGAGCCCCCAGGCATCAAGGACGGGCCATTGCGGGCACCCTCCTCTCCTCCGGAGACACCCATGCCAAGATACAGGAGCCCACGCTCTTCCATGGCCTTCTCCCTCCTCTCTGTGTTCTCATACCACTCATTGCCACCATCAATGATACAGTCTCCCTGCTCAAGGTGCGCTGCAAGCGTGGCAATGGTCTGGTCCACCGGCGCCCCAGCCTTGACAAGCATGATGACGACACGGGGCTTCTGGATGGAGCTCACAAAGGACGCGGGATCATGGAAACCAAACACGGGGAGGTTTCCTTCCACCTTGGCACGCTGCACGGTCTCATCAACCTTGGAGGTCGTCCTGTTGTAGACTGAGATGGGGAACCCTTTCTCCGCGATGTTGAGGGCAAGGTTCTGTCCCATGACCGCGAGGCCGGCGAGACCAATCCTCGTGAGAGCCATCTTCTACCTGGACACAGAAGCGCCAAAAAGATCAGGTTTATGAATCAGAATGCAGGCCACACAGACCTCAGTCCAAATGTAACAGATGATATGCACTTTCTTTGGACTTATACTAGTGCCTGAGGGTCAGAGCATACTAGATGAATTTAGTCCATCATGAGCAAGGATACTGTGAAATTTGAAGGGATGACACCATCTCCCATGTCTGTACTAATTATGCACACGTGAGGAACAAAGTGTATCGGTAACGAATATTTTTCGAAACCAAACAACCCACTAAAGATCCCTGGCCGTGCAAGTGTCATCATCCTTAGCACTAGCAATTTATTGTGAACAAAAGATTAAGGTGAATGCAGTGGCCGAGTGCTAAGAGCTGACTGACTGATGGCAAGGCCAAGGATGTCCAACACACAAGAGCAGCATATTGAAGATTTCAAAGGTAACTTCCCAACTCCCCTTTCCACTACTAGGTGAGGTGGACCACAGTATGCGTTTGAATTGAGATTTGAGTTCCCCCCAGCAACGTAAAGGGCTATTTTAACCGTACCCGAATCTACAGAACAAATCAATCTTCTCCTGCATCCAAAGGCCGTCCGGCCGGCGGCGTCAATTCCTAAGAAAGTCGGAGATGGAGCTAGAGTTTCAGAGATGGAGATTCCAATTTCCATGGCTACCACCACTACCAGCAAACAAAAAGGCAGTCCAGTCCAGTCCAGCCCTCCCGAGCAGGACCGGACGTAACAGCAGATTCGCCGGCGCTACCCTGCCTGCTAAGGCATCCTGACGACAATTGACGAACGAAACAAGGCGAAAAGTCCCTGCATCGAGGCGCGCCTGCAGTGGGAGGGGAGGACGGAGGGGTTACCTTGGATCTGGATCGAGGCGCGCTCGGCCGTGCGTCGCCCCTGCAGTGCAGCGCGGTGGAGGCGAGAGTGCCGAGCCGAGGGTTGATCTGCAGGTGCAGCGACAGTCGACGTCTACCTGCCTCTCTCCCTCCCAAGGGCCAAAATCCCAAGTCTGCACTGCAGGCGCGGCCCCCCGGGCTGCACGAATCACGTTGTTGGTGTGCGGTGCGCTCACCTACCCCCGCGGAGCGCCGGGCCCCGCATAGCGAGCCGCCGCGATGGGTGGGTACGGTAAGCGAGTCAAACATCCATACCTGACGTGTGGGCCCTGCTCCCGCGCATCAGCCAATGATTTCGGATCTCGGCGAAACGGGGCCACCTGCCGCTGCCGTGATTGACTGATCTGATCATCATCATAATGGCCTCCTGTTCTTCATCATTCATTCACTATTGTTCAGATGCTGCAGATCTGGTATGGTCAGCGCCACCCGGGCTCGGGGATGGTGCGAAGCCGGCGGCTCCAGCCTCCAGCAAACCGGCCGGCCAGCCGGCCACCGATGCCAATCTGCCGCCAGGCGGCTCGACGCGTGCAGACCAGTACGGTCGTCTGCACGGATTAGCGCGCAAGGAGCATAACATGTCATACAGATACAGATATACAGAATGTGTCACGGAAGCGGCAACTCTAACATGGACGGGTAAAACAGTTGCTGTACTAAAAAACATCGCCTATCCTACATTTCAGCTCTGAACTCCCAAAGTGGGAGGGAGGACGAAGCAGCAGGCCAGCAGCAGCAGCAGCAGCTTCAAAGGCCTCTCAGGTAGCCAAACCTGACACAGTTGCTCTTACATATAATACACATACACAAAAAGGATACATGCAGCTGAACATACTCAGCATTTAGCCGCCAAAAGAAAGAAAAAAAAAACACTCACCAATGTGACTCCACACCCCTCTTTCTCCACTGACTGTCTACCTCTGACTGAATCCTACAGGCTCCTCCTGAGGCTCCCCGAAAGCATGACACAGGTCGCATCCGCAAGGAATGGACGCCAGGAGAATTGCATCACCACAGGAGGGCAACAAAAGCCTTATTCACATACACTCGGACCGGGTGGCACCGACGCCATGTCCCAAGATCGGATCCGACTGGAGCTGATGAGTGAACTCAACCCATGGTGGGTCTGGAATGGAATGATGCCTGGAATGGAACCTGGTGGCTTCACTCATTTGTGCTGTCGAAGCTACCATGGCCATTTGTTCGGTCCCTTGAATTCTCCCCCCACATCCTGGCCTCTGCGACAGCGCGCTGTCTGTCAGTGGCCCTTGGAGCTTCTCTTCTTCTTCCGGTCTGAGCTGGGCTTCCTACTTGCGACCCGGTCAGGTCCATGTCATCCAGGCCTGATCGCCGGCCAGAGTCGCTGGTGGAGCTAGTCCTGCTAACCTCTGCTCCATACTTGGATGCCCTGGCCGCGTCCCTCCGCCGCGGGTCTGGAGAATGATGATTATTAGGTGAGCGCACACTGCGCTGGTCTTCGTTCCATCCAACAGGGTTTCTGGCCCTAGGGGTAGATGAATTGCTTCGGCTGTGTTGAACAGGGGCGTTTGGATCATATGCCTGAGAAGCAAGATATGAGAGAGCAGTGACGACATCCCCAATGTGAGGGCGTGTAGCAGCTTGCTCTTGCAAGCACATGGCAGCAACAGCTAAGGCCTGATATAGACCCCTCATTGGGAAGCGGCCCTGAAGCATTGGATCAGCCATTTTAGGGAATTTCCTTCGGTCCTTGAACAGTGGACGAGCCTGCAGATTAGATAAAGCGTATTAGTTGTCCAGATAAAACTGTTTACAAGCAGGCGTTTCTGTTTGAAAGGCTGCAGCAGTATCAGTCGATCAGATAGCAGTTTCAGATGAGTTGAAGAACTATGAGACATTCATTTATAAGCACACATGAGTGTTTCACTGACATAAAAAAAAGCTGCATGCAATGAAATGAGATAGAAACATACCCATGCCACTAGGTTTTGCTCCCCTTGGGTCTTGGTGTTGTCAATTGCTTTACGCCCTGTGATAAGTTCAAGGAACACAACACCGAAGCTATACACATCGGATTTAACTGTCAGCTGCCCGGTCATTGCATATTCTGGGGCACAGTAGCCATATGTGCCCATCACACGTGTTGAAACATGGGTCTTGTCACCAACTGGACCAAGTTTTGCAAGGCCAAAGTCTGATAGCTTTGGATGAAATCCTTCTCCAAGAAGAATGTTTGATGACTTAAAGTCTCGGTAAATAACTGGAGGGCTTGCCTTGTCATGAAGGTATTCTAAGCCCTTAGCTGCACCGGCAGCTATCTTCATCCGTGTGTTCCAGTCAAGAGGTTCTTTATCTGGTGGCAGATCTATACAAATAAACAAATAAATACTATTCAGTTACAAGACCATGAGCTGACTGTAAAGCATTGGAAGAGCAAAAAAAGGAAATAAAGAAAGAAAAGAATGCCAACTCTAGTCAGAAAAAACTGCCTACATATGGTTTAACACTTTTTATGTTCGCAGCAAGCTTCATCCAAAGGTCTGGCTAATACAAAATCTCAGGCAAACATCAACAGATTCATTTTAGCCCATGAAAAGCCAACTTCTCCTGAGTTGCACTGGTTAGACCGATGAAGTCTGGGGATTGATGAAACCCCCCATCACCAGTTCAGGTTCGAAGGCTAGCACAAACTTCTTAAGAACAAAATCAGGGGGCGTTTCTCCCTCTAGGTGAGTTTTGTTTTTTATTTTATTTATTTATTTATAGTGTATAAAATAAATCTTCTTTTTATTGTTTGGGACTGACAGGCTATGTTGTTGTTGTTGTTCTATAGCGTATAAAAAATTACATGGTCAGGCACACAATATAAAAATTTAGCACCCCTACCTTATATGATAGGCCTGTTAGTAGTACAACATATATACTGATCATTTTAAGCTGAACCAAGAATTACGATCTATCAACCTAAGCACACAGTTACAGCCATGCTATATATAAAATAGATTTAACAGTCAGATGAAGCATGCCACTATGCTTCATTACATTGCTACAGGTAGTCATGGAATATTCGGAAGACTGGATGACAAAGAGGAGATACACAAACCATGCAGATGATCTTCTAGTGACCCCAATGGCATAAACTCATAAACAAGAAGGCGTTGGTCACCATCAGCACAGTAGCCAATTAGACTGACCAGGTTAGTGTGATGTAAGAGACTGAGCATGAGAACCTCAACCAGAAATTCCCTATTTCCTTGGAGACCATTACGATCAAGTTGCTTCACAGCAACAGCCTGGGAAGTAAAACTCTGTTAGTATCCAGGACTAATCCAGGGCGTAAGCATAATCGTTATGTTAGCATTGTCTACCACATTTTTACTTGATATTTCAACTCAGAAGTCAAATTTGAGAGGATTTAGTTTTACAGACATAATGTCAATGCATCAAAATGATTTCAGAGATACTTACCTGCCCATTCTCCAAGCGTCCTTTATATACACGACCGAAACCTCCCTCCCCTAAAAGGCAATCTTGCCTGAAGTTCTTAGTGGCTGCAGCAAGTTCACGAAAAGTGAAAGTCTGTGCTGCAATATTTTGACTATTCCCATCCCTATGGATAATTAGATCCTTCTTAGAGTCTGGTCCACCCTGTGATCTTGATTTATCTAAGCAAGAAGAAAGAAATTATACATGGAATCAGCAGCAGTTACATTCAGAATTCAACATTTAAAAAGGTCAACTCAGAAAAGTAGAACTATATCGGTACAAACATGGTTCTTAAGGTGTCGCCTAGGCGTCCAGGCGACTCTTAAGCGCCTTGCAAAATGCTCGCCTAGGCGGGCAAGGCGGGAGCCTAGGCGTCTAGAAGGTGGCACATCGCCATGCCTCGCCTTTACGCCGTAAGAACATAGCATGGAACGAAGGGGAAAATACGAATATTGACCTAGTATGTTCCTCTTCCCTTCAGCAGCAATAAAGCTGTGTAAGAAGGTATGTCACTGGCCAAAGGAAGTTCGGTTGAGGCATCATCACAAGGATGTAATGGGCGAGCAAGTACTACTTATGAGTATAAAACCCCAGTTGCTGATCTTTTTTGTTCAGTGCTGAAGCCACCATAACCCACCCAACATTTTACAATATCAAACCACCAAATCACTGCAGATAAATTGCACATCACGCACATAGAGACTAGAGAGCTGTCTAGATGGGGAAAAACGCTGTTTTTGTTGGGTCCAAACGCATCCCCGTCGCAATTTTAAGGATACATCTAGTTGCATAAAGAGACACATAAAAATAGGTGCTTTATCTGCAGCAGTGTAAGAAGTTACGCCGATGGTCCCGGAAAAAAGCTCATGAATCAACAGCTTGCTTGCAATGGCAAATCGGCAAGACCACAAGGATCAAATGTCATGGTGGAGCAAGTACAACCTATATAACTATATATAAACCCCACCATAAATTGCAGACGACCAGCACCATAATCCATCCAGCATTTCTCAATATGAGACCACCAAATCACTCCATACAATTCACACATCATGCGCACAGCTAGGGAGGAAGCTGCCTAGTGTGGGGAAAAAAATACTCTGGTGTAGAGTCCAAGCACATCGCAACAGTCTAAAGTCTAAACAGCAGAATACCTAAACTAAATCCTCTCGACTGTTACAAGTTCAAGGGCGGCAGCAACGTATCCATGACTTTGTACCAGGACACCGATATTGAAGATTCGTGGCACCCATATACTGTATATCCCACCCAGAAAACAATTACTACTTGGGAGTTCGGACACCGTATGTCTGTATCCAGACAGGCCAACGCGGTTTCAGACAGTCTCCACGGACGACGCGCACTGGTAACGCAGTAACGCTCGAGGTCGAGTTAAATGCCAGAGGCACAAAGGAAATGAGAACCCAGCAACACGAGCATCGGTACCCGACTTCCCGTGGTTTCCCCGACCGAACAAACGAAGCACAAGGCAGGGTTCCACCGATCCACAGCCGCCACTACAGGCTCACCGGAACGATGAACGATCACAGCTGATTCTACCCGCGGCGGAGCTCGTGGTAGGCCGTACGCGCACACGCAGGTAGAGACTAGCCTAGCAAGCAACAGGGAGCAAGCCTGGAGTAGCCGAAAGGGAGGAGCAGAGAGGAGCGAGGGAGAGGGCGGGTCCGAGATCCAGGTCCAGGTCGAGTCGCCGTACCGTACCGTACCTGATCCGACGCGTGCCACCGTGCGATCCGGCGGGGCGTCCTTGCCGGCGCCCGCGGCGGCGGGGGGCTTCCTGGCCTCCCCGTCCTGCGCCGCCGCCGCCGACCCGAAACAGACGAAGCAGCTCATCGGTGACCCAGACCCGAAGCGGCGGGGAAGCGGCCGTGCCGACGAGGGAGAAGCGAGCTGAGAGCTCCTCCCCCGATCTGCGGGATGGGAGCGAGGCCTCTTCTTCCCCGACCGACGGACGCCGCAACTGGACGCGGCGGGGCTATTGGCCGAATTGGGGGAGAGAGCGGAGGAGGGGTAGTGGGGGATTAGGGGAAGGAAGGGAGGCGCGGTGCCGTGGAGGGACTCTGGAAGTGGTGGGGTGAAAGCT
>JAKNSH010220075.1:0-14670 GCA_027790015.1 Cymbopogon flexuosus | reverse complement strand
GACAAATCTAAACATTACACAACCAAATCTCTATACCGTTTTATTATTGATAGGGGGGCTGCCAGCAAGATAGCTCCACACATTTGGAAATGTAAAATCTCTCTAAAAATCAAAATTTTCTTAGGGCGTTATTGAGGCTTTCAGAGATACCGTTGATGAAGATTATGAAGACATGCTCTTCGAAGACCGAGTGTTTATGTATGCCTCCACAAACTCGGTGCGTTAACATCTTTTTTACTACTACTACTACTGCCTTGTTTGTGTTATCAAAAGCACTAGCATAATGCACTACTTACCCACTGATAATGTAATCACGACACTGCTCATCGTTAAGGGCACTCACAAAGTCACAATACAAACAGTCTAAATCTATTTATTATCTTAAACGTTATGGACTTGGAATCTAAATAAGACTTGGAGTCTTATTTTTTCTCCCTCTCTCTTCAATAAATATACTAACACATCAGCAAAATACCATAAATACTCTATGTAAAGTCTTGTATTGGGAGTGCCCTAATACATACTGAAGGAAAGGAGGGTCTCATTTTAACCAATATTCTTCTTTGAGGATCCATTTGGATGAAATTAAAAGAAGTCGCATCATATTACTATACTAAGAACTTTAAAACTCTGAGCTGACAAAAAGACTTTGCACTTTACAGGCCAAATTTCTAGCTGTGTTGATTGTGGTTCCATGGGTGATAGATTTTGCGGTCCATCACTATGTTATGATGCCCTTCTTAGACAGGTAATTTGTCTCACCCATTCGATATCATTCCTTCTTGTCAATCAATTACTGAAAGTCATAAGAGTATCTTTTTGCTTCTGTCGTTGCATGCACCCATGTATGCTAAATGCAGAATGTATTACATGGATCATTACATAATAATAACAGGTATGTCGAGAAGGTGCCACTTGCAGCTGAGTTACTTGATGTAAGACGCAGCCAGAAGCTGCACATGGTTAAAGACCTAAACATGGAAAAGGCAAGATACCGTCTTGAAGTAGAGATTGGCAAATCTCCTCCACTTTCTGATGAGGAGGTCTGGTATGAGCTGCGGGAAAAAGCGTGAGTGCGAAAATGCTGAATACTATGCTTTCTTGCCAAGTCATTACTTTTATAAATGCATCATCCATCAGAATCCTATTTGCTATCTGCCAGTATGAACAATTTTCTTCTCTTCTCTATCAGGCTAGAATTGAGGGATGATTGGAGGCTAGAAAATCGAGAAGCTTTTGCAAATATATGGTCCGATATGGTTTATGGGATTGTTCTATTCCTTCTTCTCTGCTTCAACCAGAGCAAAGTAAGTATCTATCAGAAGACTGTTTCATTTTCATTTTCATTTTCATTTTCAATTGCATATCATAATCTATGTAGCACTCTTGCTATGCATGTGGATAGTTTTCTCCTTATTCAAAGTAGAGCTTAAATGATTAGATAGGTTCCTGTGCTATTACACCCTACTAATGTCAAAGGAATGCTAGTTACTTTACACTTTTACCTTCAAATAACTGCAAAAATGTACTGACCACAATTTCACCTCATCTTTTTTTCTCTGTACTTGGTGTACCCCACAATTCAAAGGTAGTGCTAATGTCATATCGTTCCATGTGACAAATCTAACTCTATATTTGTGGTCACAATTTTGAAAAGTTGACCGAAGGTTTGTAGGATGCACCTAATTTCACTCAGCTAAAAAAAAAAAAAAAAGGATGCGCCTATTTTGGACCAAAGCTTTGTCATCCAGTTAGCGTAACTGGCAGACACCTTTCAGTAATAAAACTGTCTTGGCAATGTAAATTTGTCTGATTGATTATCATGGTCTTTTGTTTCTCCAAATGAATATATAGATTCATGTTGTTATCATACATCTTACTTTTACTCCCTCCTCACATTCAGGTTGCGATGCTGAAGTTCACAGGATATAAGTTGCTAAATAACATTTCAGACACTGGGAAGGCCTTTCTTATTATTCTAATATCAGACATCCTTCTAGGGTATGTTATATGAATTTTCATTCTCTACATGCATTCATTTATATGCTCTAGTAAAGCGTTATTCATGACACATTGCTCCTTCAAGCAACTAAGAAATAGCGTTGATGTTTTATTTTTCATTGTCTTTTCATGTAAGACAGTGTTGTATTTATGCATCTTCTTTTATTGTTCACTATAGTTTATAGACAATGATTTTATCCACTTTATAAGATCCAGTAGCTGCATTTTTGCAGGTACCATTCAGAGTCAGGTTGGCATACGATGGTAGAAGTTGTTCTCGAGCATTACGGGATTGAATCTAATGAAGCGGCAGTCACATTTTTTGTTTGTCTGGTTCCAGTTGCTTTGGATGTGTACATAAAATTTTGGGTATGCATTTTTCATCTAATTAACAGGGATAAAAATAGTTTTAAAAGCTAAGTAGCCTTTTTAAGGAAACTCACTTTTTTTTAAGAATGAACCTCTTAATTTTGTAAGAATTTTTCTGTCCTACAGTCCTACCTCACCATTTTATATGTTCTCAATACACATTTTAGCAACTCCAGTACTACCATTCTAGTCACCTTTTTATTCTAGTAACCTTTTTATAGAGGAGTAAGTTGCAACTTTCTTTTTTGTTGGAAACAAAATTCAATCTTGTATCGAATGCTTGGTTTTATTAGCTACAGCTTTTATGGATGTAAATCATTGTTTGGTGTTGCTGCTATTATTAGTTTATTTGAGTTTAGAAGTTAACATTGCAATCTGAAAGATCAAATCAACTTAGTTTATTTTTCTATGTTGCAGGTATACAAATACCTTCCGAGATTATCACCCAGTGTGGGCAACGTTCTGGATGAAATCAAGCGCCATTAGAGTTTTTTTTCCTTAATTGGGAACTTGCTTGGAAAATTGTCGCCTTCCAGGTATGTATTGGTCTCTGGATTCGTACTTGCTTGAGATGTGAATATATAAATTGTTCGTGTCACTCTTAAGAATGAACATGGAACCGCTAAAAAAATAAACAGATAAACCATCATAATTCTTTTTGTGCTTAGGCTGGGAAACTTATTATGGTTTGCAGGTATATTGGCATGGCATAAGTTTTCAAATGTCTTCGTCTGAAAGGCCTTGCCTCTAGAATGCCTGCCTCGCCATCAATCAGAGTGTGCGGCTGTTCGAGAAGACTGGGAATTGGAGAAGTAACCTGAGCTAATGCTTATACTGTATAGAAAACAAGGTCTTTGTGAAAGACTGTGTTTGCCGGTTAACAATATTATCCGGGTGAGCACGATAGATACCCTACAGGAACAGGAAACTTGAGACTTTTGGTCTGTCATATTTCATTGACAAGCATTTTTGCCATAGAAATTCTTTTTCATGTGGAGGTGTATAGGGAGGTCGAAATCTGTCAGGCTATCGTTTCAGGATGTCGAGAGCTGCATATTTTTAGAACTGAAATGTTTGAAGGCTTCAGAAGAAAAGGAGGCATAATGAGTTGCAGGGTTGAGAAACCGAAATATATACAAGTTTAAGCTTCATTGAGTCGTAAAGTTGAATTGTAAATTGTTTCAGTCCGATTCTTCATATGTCAACAAAGTTAGTAAGTTTTGATTGAACCAAGGTAGGCTTTGTGTTGCAATGTAAAGGGAATGGTCGTTTACAGGCCTTGAACTGATCATATTTCAAAGTGTCTAGCTATGATTTGTGTGAGTATAAAATTGTTCCAAATAGAAGAAGGCCGCTGAGCGTCAGATCGAAGAAGAGAAGGAATGCGGTGACAGACAGAAGCAGCAAAGCATGGGAAGGAGGAGCAGCAATTTACAGCGAGACGTACCTGTTCTCATCATCCTCGGCTTGTCGCGATTGCGATCGGGGGACGGGGAGACGAAGAAGAGAGGAGGAGGAGGAGGCAGTGTGTGGTGGCGAGAGAATCAGCCGTCTGATCAGGCAGGATCAGCTTGTCCCGCCATGTCAGCATCTACCTGGGCCTCTCTTTTTTTTTTCTGACAACTACCTGGGCCTTTTAGTCGGGCTGAATCCTGGAAAAAGCCCATTTACAGCCCATAGCCAAAGAAGCCGTTAGAGTTTGTCCATAGGTGGGTGAGGTCCATGAGGGTGCCGCGGCGTCGTGTTGTGGATATGACGCCGACCGACTCTCTCTTCCTCTCATAATCAGCTGATGATCTCCACTCTAGCAGCTTGCTCAAGTAACCTGCCTGAATTTCTCTCCTCTCCTCGTCCTCTCCCTCTCCTCTCCCATCCAGAATCAGAATCATCCCAACGCACCGGCGAGGCCTCGTCCCCGTCGCCCGTCGGAACACCGCCGACTGGACCGCGAGTGCGCCGCCGGCGTTTCTCCAGGTCTTCGCACCCAACGGTCAGGTATGTCCGCCTCGCTTCGCTTCACTTCACATCCTGCTGCGCGAATCCGAGCTCCCGGCCTCGTCAATCATCAAACCCTAATAACCCAAGCTATCTCCATTCGGCTCTCGCCCAATTGCAACCTACAAATGCGTGAGCGTGATGATGCTCCACCAACTGACTGCGCTTTTTAAATTTAATTTGTTTGCATTGCAAACATTATCTACGTAGGGTCCCCGCTCCTCCCTGCTTCCGATGTGCAGATTGCTACGCCGGCGAGTATGTTGCGATGGTATCTAGCTTCCAACGGCATTGCGCTGCGCTTCCCCATCGAGGGCACCACCCTCTGCGCGCTCGGGGTGCTCGCTCTCGGTTCCCACACGAGTAGGAAGCCCAGGCCGCGCGGACACGGAGCGGTCTTCGCGAGGAGGAGGAGGCGGCGGCGGCGGCTCAGCAACTGGCAGCGACCGTGGTGGAAGACCTTCTTCTCGGACTGGAATGACGACGAGGAGAGCCTTGCCGGGTTGAGGGAGGATGACGAGCTGCTGGAGGAGATTGCGGCCAACAAGGAGCTATCGGAGGAGGAAAAGTTTGAGGAGTGGAGGAGGAAGGCCGAGGCCATTGTTGAGCTGCGCGAAGCCCAGCAGGATGCCATGAACGCCGAGGCACGGTCGTGGCAGGATTGGATCAGTGGTGGCGGTGGTGGTGGGGACGGGGGTGGAGAGGCCAGCTTGCTTGACCAGATAACTGATGATCCTGCAGAGATTGTGTGGGGTAAGGACGTTATTCAGGTTTTCAGAGATACCGTCGATGAGGATTATGAGGACATGCTGTTCGAAGATCGAGTGTTTAAGTATGCCTCCACAAACTCGGTGCGTTGCCTTCTTTTTTACTATTACTACTGCCTTGTTTGTGTTATCAAATACTCCTAGCATAATATACTACTGCCCGATAATATTAATCATGAGAGTTCCTAGGGCGCTTGCCAGAAGCGCATTGTCTCTGTCTACATTCTTCTACATTAATTACAATGATGCACAAATCTTTTGT
Organism: Cymbopogon flexuosus; assembly: GCA_027790015.1. NCBI lineage: Eukaryota > Viridiplantae > Streptophyta > Magnoliopsida > Poales > Poaceae > Cymbopogon > Cymbopogon flexuosus. Next base: position 9,276 of record JAKNSH010220075.1, on the reverse strand, counting down.
GTATTCCAGAAAAAATGATATAATCATGACATGCCACTAGTTACTACTGCTCTGATGACCTTGTTCGGAAAAAAAAAATGCTATGAGCTTGCCTGCGCACCTGCACATTACATGAGTTTTTGTTTGAGCTGACAAAAAGACTTTGTACTGTACAGGCCAAATTTCTCGCATTGTTGATTGTGGTTCCGTGGGTGATAGATTTTCTAGTACATGACTATGTTATGATGCCCTTCTTAGAGCGGTAATTCATCTCACCCATTCTGCATCATCCCTTCTTATCAGTGAAGTACTGAGCTCTGATAAGTCATAAGAGTGTCTCTGTTTGCGTGCAACCATGCATGCTATATGCAAAATGTGTTACATGGAATGTTACATAATGACAGGTATGTCCAGAAGGTACCACTCGCAGCTGAGCTACTTGATGTAAGGCGCAGCCAGAAGCTGCAGATGGTTAAAGACTTGAACATTGAAAAGGCAAGATACCGTCTTGAAGTAGAGATTGGCAAATCTCCTCCACTTTCTGATGAGGAGGTCTGGTATGAGCTGCGGGAAAAAGCGTGAGTGAGAAAATGCTGAATACCATGCTTTCTTGCCAAGTCATTACTTTTATAAATGCACCATCCATCACAATCCTATTTGTTCTCTGCCAGTATGAACATTATATATCTATTGCCCAGTAAGTACAGTATGTTTGTTCTTAAGTGATTTCTTCTCTTCTTTATCAGGATAGAGTTGAGGGATGATTGGAGGCTAGAAAATCGAGCAGCTTTTGCAAATATATGGTCTGATATGGTTTATGGGATTGTTCTATTCCTTCTTATGTGCTTCAACCAGAGCAAAGTAAGTATCTATCAGAAGACGGTTTCATTTTCACTTTCAATTGCATATCATAATCTATGTAGCACTCTGTTATCATGTGGACACATAGAGTTTAAATGATTAGACATATTCCTGTGCTATTAGATCCTGCTAATTCAAAGGAGTGCTAGTTAATTTACACTTGTACCTTCAAATATCTGAAAAAAATGTACTGACCACAATTTCACTTCATTTTTGTTCTGTGCTTGGTGTACCCTACAATTCTAAGATAGCACTAATGTCATATCATTCCCATGTAACAAATCTACCTCTATATTGGTGGTTAAAATTTTGAAAAGTTAACCGAAGGCTTGTAGGATACCACCTACTTTGGACCAAAGCTGAGTCATCCAGTTAGCGTAACTGGCAGACATCTTTCTGTAATAAAAATGTCTTGGCAATGTAAATTTGTCTGATCGATTATAGCATGGCCTTTATTTTCTCCAAATACATAGAGTTCTGTTGTTGTCATACATCTTACTTTTACTCCCTCCTCATATTCAGGTTGCGATGCTGAAGTTCACAGGATATAAGTTGCTAAATAGAATTTCAGACAGTGGGAAGGCCTTTCTTATTATTATAGTATCAGACATCCTTCTTGGGTAATTAATGTTATATGAATCTTCATTCTCTTAAATAGAAGATCTATGTATGCCTATATGGTTTTGAGGCCTGCATTCATTTATCCAGCATGTTGTTGTAGTATTATCCATGACATTTTTATCATCAGTACTCCTGGCACTAGAGTTGGAGCTTACCAAACAAACGGGAGGGGCTAGTCTACGTAATTGAGCTCTAAACACACATAAACAGTACCAAAATTTAGTGTTTAGTCAATGGAGACTACATTGAACAAGGGGGCCATGGCCCACGTTAGTCTCAACTAAGCTCTGCCAGTATATACACATTCCTTTTATATGATGTGACATGTTACATATGCAAGTAGTTCAAAAACAGGGAAGTATTTAGGTTATGACTACTAGGGCAAATTAAATATAGTGTTAATGTGCTATACTTGTGCTTGGGATTTCATTGTTCGTACTGATTCTAGTGCTACATTGTTTCTCCTTTCATCAGAAGCCCTGCATTTTTTTTTTTGGGGTGTGTTTGGGGGAGAGGTGAAGTCAGCTAAGTTGCTCTGTGCAAAAGCTGAACATCCATAAGGCAATTTAAATGCCTCTCAGTCTTTTGTTCTTCCTTTGGAATACACATTGCTCCTTCAAGCAACAAAGAAATAGCTTTGATGCTTTCTTTTTTACTGCATTTTCATGTAATACAACGTTTTATTTGTGCATCTTCTATTGTTGTTAACTATAGTTTATAGACAGTGATTTATCCACTTTATAATCCACTAGCTGCATTTTGTAGGTACCATTCAGAGTCAGGTTGGCATACATTGGTAGAAGTTATTCTCGAGCATTACGGGCTTGAAGCTGATGAAGCAGCAGTCACATTTTTTGTTTGTCTGTTTCCAGTTGCGTTGGATGTGTACATAAAGTTTTGGGTATGCCTTTTTCATCTAATTAACAGGGATGAAAAATAGTTTTTAGAAGTTACATAGCATAGCATTTTCAAGGAACCTCTTATTTTGTAAGAAATTTTCTGTCCTACGGTCCTACTACATTTTAGCAACTCCAGTACTACCATTTTAGTCACATTTTTATAGAGTAAGTTGCAACTTTCTTTTTCGTTGGAAAAAAAATAATTTTCTATTGACTGCTTGGTTTTATTAGTACAGTTTTTATGGATGTAAAACATTGTTTGGTGTTCCTGGTATTATTAGTTTATGAGTTGATGAATAAGATCAAGTTACTTAATTTATTTTTTTGTTGCAGGTATACAAATACCTTCCAAGATTATCACCCAGTGTGGGCAACGTTCTGGATGAAATAAAACGCCATTAGGGAAATTTGTTTAGTTTCCTTAATTCGGAAATTGTTGCCTTCCAGGTATGTATTCGGCTCTGGATTCGTACTTGCTTTATTTTCAGAGTTTGAACAGTAAGTAATGGAGACTTTATTGACTATTTTGTTGTTCAGGGAGAATAAAAGAAGAATTTTGGTCCTTGAACAACAGGGATGCACATTGTTATTGTTAGGTCATTGCCAGGTTCATTCTTTTGGCAATAAAAACCAACGATGTTAATTGAAAAGGTGCAGTTTGAAATATTTTTTTTTCTCGGATAACCTTGTAAAATATAACAAAACACTTTTTTGTTCTGGTGTATTCAAGGTTTGTTTTTCTTGGATTTTTGCTTGATATGATGGATACATAAATTGTTCTCAATCACTCTTAAGAATGAACATCTAACTGTCCCAACGCCCAAAACCATAAACTATCCTGATTGGATGATTTGAATTTTTTTTTTTTTTTTTTTGTGCATAGGCTGTGAAACTAATTACAATTTGCAGGATGTCGATGGTTATATTGGCCTGGCATATTAAGTTTTTAGATCTGAAGGACCTCTTCGTCTGAAAGGCCTTGCCCACAATGCCTGCCTGGCCATCAATCAGTTTGTCTAGCTGCTCGGGAAAACTGGGAATTGGAGAAGTAACCTGTGCTAGTCGTTATTCAAAAACCATGTCTTGTGAAAGACTGTATATTAGCTGGTTAGCGATTGTTCTGCACAATATACAGTACATATACCCTACAGGAAACTTCAGGGTCTTGGTCTGACATTTATCATTGGCAAGCATTTTTGCCTTAGAAATTCTTTTGCATGTTGGAGGCCTAGGGTGGTTGAAATCTGTTGAAGTTTCAGGATGTCCAGAGCTGTTAGAACTGGAATGTATCGCTTCTTGAAGGTTTCAGAAAAAGGGGGCATAATGAGTTGCAGGCTTCAGAAACCAAAATATATGCAAGTTTTAAGCTTCATTAAGTCCTAAAGTCCAATTGTAAATTGTTTCTGTTCGAATCTTTATCTTTCAACAAAGTAAGTTTTAATTTAACTAAGATAGGCTTTGCGTTGCAATAAAAGGAATGGGAGGAAATGCAAAAGAAAGGCTCCATGACTTGGAATCAAACACCAGGCAAAAATCTGTCTTCTTTACATGGTTTTATTTATCCACTTGTAAAATAAGAAATCAGATGGTTTTATGGGAAATGAGATGGAGCCGCGCTGACAATCGTCTGTTTTGATGGCCAAGCACATTGTCAGGACTACTACAAGGAGTATGCTTGCGCCGCTGTAGCCTGCGTTCTTGCTTGTGCGCCAGCAGGTTGCAGGTGACACGGCGCAGGAGCAGGACAGGGACGACTCCCAGCAATGTTTTCCTTCCATGTTACTGTTCATGGTTTGTGCTAGTATGCAGTGATATTTTTTGTTGTTCTCTTCCAGAGTTCCAGTGGCCTTCTTGTATGATTGAGATTTTCTTTCGCTTTTGAGATCTTAACCGACGATTAGCCTGTTGTGTTGCTATGTGAGGACTAGCTAGGGTCATAGCGTTGGGTTTTTCATTTTGAGATAGTTTATTATTATTGTTGCCTGTACGACTAAATCCAGCGGATTATTCCCATGCATCTTTTGGAAATGGTAATCGGGGATCATCCGCTTGTATTCCCATGCAAGAAAGAAAGTTTGATGTGCGATGTGTTTGACATCATGGACTAATAATCAGAAAAAAAAAAAAGCAAAAAAAACTGTTTATTCCTTTCTGAAACAGTGTCGTGATATGCTAATCTGAATATCAGAATTATATATATATGCTATTGGATTTCCCAAGTCTTAAATAGAGCAGTGTCAGTGATTGATTAATATATGCTCGAAGAATGTTCAGTCTCCATGCATACTTTGTCCAAATATATTCATTGACCACATTGTCATCTGGTGAAATCATTAATTAAACCAATAGCAGATCCTCTCACACACTCAGCTGACAAGTTTTACAGCTTCTGTTCCCGAAACAAGTATATCTTCAACGAATGGAATGGTCTTCCATACTTTCAACCCTAGTGGCAGTCTACCATTTCCAGAATCTGAAACATGTAAACAATGTGTGACTGAAAGAACAGGATAACAGAGCAATTTGTCTGCATAACGGAACATTCCAAATACAAACCTGAACTTGTTAAGTCATCTTCTATACAGATTGCCATGAAATGAGAGCTATTTAACTCAGCAACTGCAAATTGCCAATTCTCGGACAGACAGTCACAGCTAGAGTCAGAATCATTGGACACTTTTGGTGCCTGGAAACTCCAAAGGATTGAAGACAAATCAGAATTTTTCTTGCTTCCTTAGGCAACAAAACATAATTAAGTTGCATTTTTGGGGCAGTTGAGCATGCAAGTGTGGCTACACAAGAACATGGTGCTTTTGCTTCGAAATTGTACAACACCAACCAACAGTGAGGAAAAAGACAAGCACACACAAAGGATCCAGAGAAGACGTTTTTCCGTGTGCTACCAAGAGTAAAAAGGAATCCATAAAGAATTGTTAGTACTTGGGGACCAGTCCAGAAGGGCGGCCTTGGTGCAAGCAGTAGAGCTTTACCGCCTTTGACTAAGAGGTCAGGGTTCAAGCCCCAGCCTCTGCACGAAAGGCTGTTGGCTAATTTTCCTTCCCCAGACCCCGCAGTGCGGGAGCCTACGGCACTGGGTACGCCCTTTTTTGGGGACCAGTCCAGCGAAAATTATACTGATCAATTCCATACATGCAAGTAGTATATGAATCCCCTTCAGGCCAAAAGTAAACAATATTGCTTTATACAAAATTTATAATCCCTACCTACCTCACATGTTTGAAAATATGTAGCCTATCTTAGCAAACCCTTAAAACTTTGAAAACCCCGCCCCGCATACCCACCCACACACACACACACCCCCCACCTCCTCTTCACAAACACATGACATTGTACCCATTTGGAGATTGGTTGCTCATAAAATTCTTTTCCCTTGTCTTAAATCCCCATGCTGACATGGTAGCACTCTTAATGAAGGCCCAAAAGAAATATTGTTGTCTGGCTATTTTTGGCTGCGATAGAATTGTGTTTGAATGCATAGCAAATATAGTTTTGGAGAGTCCCCTTGCATGTGGCACACAAAAAAAATGACAAGCATGAGTGCAAAGAGGGAAAACAGCATACCACAGAAATTTTGATTCTGTTATTTGCTGCCAATATGATCGAGAATTTGTTGAAAGGAGCGCCTGAAAACCCCCTTCCAAGAGCTTTTACATATGCTTCCTACAAAATTGAAGACACCAATGATACATGTAAGTAAAATTCCTATTAAAACTTGTAAGTCTCTGATTTAGGAAGGAAATGTCGACTAAGAAATCTGATTAGGACTTAAATGAATTAGATCAAAGGTGTATGATAAAGTGTGATCCTTCATAAAAAAACTCATGAAATGCCCTTCTGTGCTATCCTCATGTCTCCTTGGAGTACACTTCAAGTGGTAGGTGACTAGTTCAGTTAAGAATCTTAAACTTTTCATAAGAAAAGCGCTACTGATCAATGTTCTAAATAATGGTAATACAAAAAAAACACAAATCAATTGCTTAAGAAAGTTCACTAACTTTAAGAGTCCATAGTTTTATGAATTCCTTTTGCTGACCATCAGGATCTGGAATTTTAGTTAGATAATCAATCTCAGATGGGGTGAAATATCGGCGAGCTAGAGATAAAATATTCTTGGCTGTCTTTCGTTTCTTGTCTTCAACATCAATGCCAATCTGAGATAGACAAAAAAAAAAGTAATATTGATTGCATAAGTTCCACAGCAACAGAAGTATCTGGTTCTCTACTTTAGGAGCCAATAATAAAAAGGAACATACAGGAGTATCCATGGTTATGCCACAGGCAATCAAAGAAGATGTGTGTGAAATATTGAAATGCAAAGGCCGTTCCATCCTGCTGTCATCAGATCGCCACAGTATCTGTTTAAGTATGGCAACAAACAAAAGCAAGTTGAGCTTAAAACTGCAGAAAAAAAAAGTGTATTGTAAAGCTTAGCTTCTAACCTCTTACCTCAGGTTTGCCAAACTTGTTTTTCTTAAACTCAAATGATCTTGGATCAACTTTGCAATCTGTATCTAGTCTAGTTAAAACAAATCAGCAGCAACCATATCAGTAATCCTATAGTGATATACAGCACTATACAAAACAATAGTAACAACTAGCAAGACCATACTACTAATAAGATAAAGTCCCAAGCTCAAACACTGAGTGCATTTAAACTTCCATGAGGCGGATTTAGTGGCAGAATGGTAGTGCTCAATCCACTATTTTTAAAGCTGCTAATTTGATGCAATGCCTTCTTTGTATTATTCTGGAAAGTTGGCATATGAATTAAAGAACCAATGAAATTTCTGTTTCTCCCCACACATAGGAACATTGTCCAGATAAGCCTCTAAGCTAATTTTGTGTTCAAGTGACCCTCCAGAAATTCTTTTTTGTTTCTCCATGTATAAGTTGAGTTCAAAGTTTAAATTTTGTAGTGTGATAGAACATCATAAGTTTTAAGTTTAGATTTTAAATTTAAATTTTCTAACATAAGTTACTATGTTCTCTATCATTATACAAAATTTTGAACTTAAGAGACAACTTGTACATGGAGAAACAAGACATACAAATATTGAGGGGTGGATTGAACCAACTGAACCCAGATGGGTAAGTTACGCACAAAAATTACTTTAGGGGATTATCTGAACAACTTTCCTGTGAGGAGGGAGTAATTTGGAATTTTTCCTTTCAGGAATATGTATCAAGACTCAAGAGAATGGGCATATGAACACACACACACAATGTCATTATGAATAACAAGTTCACAATAGCATAGCCCAAGATTTACTGAACAGTGGTGCCACCACCATGGACAAAATTGTATATCCTTTTATCATAACTGATATAGAGTAAATATAGTATACTTTAAAAGATGATAACAAAACTACATAGGAAATACTAAATGGTAATATCACACATGGAAATTTAAAATGAGATGCAACATTAAATTCAATAAGTGGTAGATTGTTTCGTACATCTGGAGAGGGTGGTGCGCACCAGTGCACGGGACAGCACAGCACCTTTCTGCAATGTTTCCCCATTCATAGACAAAGCATTCTTCCTTTCAGAAGGGGAAAGGAGCTCCGTGTACATCTTCAGTAGGGAGGCATCATTCAACTCGCCAGGCAAAAGATACCAAACATGCACCTCTCTGCGACAAATAAGTCATAATTAGTGTACTTGGTGCCTTGCACCACATCACAATTACAAGAAAAGGATAATTAACTGTTTTTAAGTGCAAAGCGCATATTCTTGTAAATTCCAGCGTTTAGCCCAACTCAGAAAAGAACTTCAACCAGTACCATCTCCAACTAATTTCTTGTGTTTATTTGTTTGTGCCAACAAATGTGTAGTTTTTGGTGTAATTTGATCTTGAAAAAGGCAGGCGCATTGTTTATCTTACAAGCACTAGTGGCACCATAATTTGATGAAGAAATGTGCATAATTCAAGATGCAGAAGGTTCTCAGTCACAGGACCCTTATCATACATGATGTGTTGTTATTCATTAGCCACAGCATACTTAATTAGTACTTTGAATTATCTCGATTCCAATTCTTTCTTTCATCCTGCGAGTCATAATAGGACTATTGAGGTGTACTCCAGCTATCGTGGCATCCACTAAGCACGCTCCAGCTAATTACAGGAGGAAAAACAATGCAGAAAAAATAATGAGACCATAACAAACAGTCGGGTCAAAAACATGAGATGTTTGTAGCCCATCCATTAGTCTGAAAGCTGTTTCGAAGGGATAGACTAGAAAGAGTTCTGAAGACTCAGCTTTAGTCATATGGCGTCATCGAATCCCCCTTTCCTAAAAATGCCAATTGTATACCGGCTTCCAAATGTCAACACTACGAAGCAAACTATTCACAATCATTGTGGTGGCAAAATTGCACAAGCCAAACTGCTTGCAGTAGCAAAAGGCAAGGGCGATAACTCAGCAAACCAAGGCAGATTCTGAGAGCTGGATACAAACTCAGAATTCCACCAATGACAACACTGAAGCATCAAATAGTTGGTTCGTCTCAAAATCAGACCAAAATGGACAGTGGTGGAACTTATGGCCCATTTCGGAACAACGAGGAATTCCCTTACTCCGTGGATCACAGCAGCTGTTGCTAGGGAGCCTCTACGAAAGTATAGTGCCTGTCTGCCTGAATCAATAACCCAACAACCCCACGAGACATCTGGAAGCCTACTTCTCCATTCCCACGCCTACCCTACCCCTGAACATGTTGTGCCAAATAATGACAGGATGAGAAAAGCTACGGACGGACGGAAGAGTGTGGGCGGTCCGGTACCTTCGAGACTGGAGCGGCGGCGGCGGCGATAGCGAAGCGAAGAGGCGCCCGCCGGCGACCCCCGGCGACCGGGGAGCAGGAGACGGGGATGGCGGCGGCGGGAGCGGCATCG
>JAKNSH010219876.1:0-14813 GCA_027790015.1 Cymbopogon flexuosus | reverse complement strand
CGCACGTTAATGCACCCCGGCCCGCGGCGATCAGGAGATGCGACAGACGCACGGCACATGTGGAAAAAATGACCCCGAGCTCGGTGACGGCCTGACGGGAAACCACCTGGACCGGACCAGATCCCCAGGCTGAGTTCGAAGCCCAGAAGGCCCAACAAGAAATTGACGCCCAGAAGGCTGAGCTTCTGTTGTGCCCGAACAAACTTCTGTTGCGTCCCCTCACGCGGCAGGTACGTGTAACAGATTCCGTTCCATGGCTAGCCGCAAGAGAAACTGCATGATCGGCAAACTGTCAGCTGGGAACCACATGACATGGAGATACGAAACAGAAACACAAAGAGAAGAGTACGTGCACCGTGCACGCATAGTATACATGTAAGTCAGCATGCCAAACTCAAGATAGAAACGTAATTAAAATAAATATATACATGTAAGCTTAGCGTATTACATTGAAAAATACAGGGCAATTAAAAAAAAGCATGAAATCAGTATGTATAAACATGCCACGCACATGGACATGGTATATATAGCCATGCAATATATTTGCAACCCCACTTTACTCTTTACAGGAATTACAGGTGCCACTTTTGCTCTGAAATTTTTTACTCGCTGCTGTTACATCAGACAGCCATGTCAGACAGTATTCACATGTGGCAAATGAGGACAGAAAATGTATTAACCTTCCGGCCAATCAGGCAGCCATTTCCCACCTGCCTTCATCCCAATCATTGCTATACAAGCCGTCAAAACCTTAGTCGTCCGGACGAATCACAATGGCAAGCTCATGTACTCAGTACTGTACATAGCTTGCCAGCTCAGGATGGTATCCAAAAAAAATCATCAGCTCACCCTGCACATGCGCCTTTCCTGGGCCGCTCAACGGACAGGATACCTTTGCATCGCTGGAGAAGCGCTGCACGTCGCCGTCCAGATCGATCTCCCCTGCCTCCACTGTATAAATAGACCCCCCAAGCTCCCTGCAACATTCATCAAGCCCAAGCTCAGTGACTACCAAGCAGAGAGCAAGCCAGTGAGGTCTCTGAGAGTGAGAGCGTAGCCAGCCGGACATAATGGTGAACGCGCTAGCCAACTATGTTCAGGTCTACGCCATGCTCCCGGTAAGCTGCTTAAGAATCATGCATTGCAACTGCAGCATTATTAGCATACCACTACCAGTATAAGTGTATAACGAAGAACGAACAAATGAAGAGACCTAAACGAATCTTGCAATCCGAAAAAGGAAAGATGAAGCTGAATGATTTACTACCTTTTCTTCTAACTATTGGCTTCCTGCCCGGACATGCAGCTGGATATCATCAGTGAGGACAACACGTTCGAGAAGGAGGACGAGACGAGGGAGCAGCTGAAGAAGCTGACGGAGGCGGGCGTCGACGGGGTCATGATCGACGTCTGGTGGGGGCTGGTGGAGGGGAAGAAGCCGGGGGTCTACGACTGGAGCGCCTACAAGCAGGTGTTCAAGCTGGTGCAGGAGGCCGGGCTCAAGCTGCAGGCCATCATGTCGTGCCACCAGTGTGGCGGCAACGTCGGCGACGTCGTCAACATCCCGATCCCGCAGTGGGTGAGGGACGTCGGCAAGGATAACCCCGACATCTTCTACACCAACCGGGAAGGACTGAGGAACATCGAGTATCTCACGATTGGGGTGGACGACCAGCCTCTCTTCCATGGGAGAACTGCCATTCAGGTCAGCTCACTTGAAACTCTTTACCTCTTGGTGTAGCTAGCAAACTGGAAGAAACATGGTAAATAAGGCCAACTTCTCTGATCTTGACGTGTGAGTGTGACCTGGGGTCCGTCTCTTCTCTGTCTGTGGCAGCTGTATGCTGATTACATGAAGAGCTTCAGGAAGAACATGGCAGATTTCTTGGATGCTGGTGTCATTGTGGACATTGAGGTGGGACTTGGCCCTGCTGGGGAGATGAGGTACCCCTCATATCCCCAAAGTCAGGGATGGGTCTACCCAGGCATTGGAGAATTCATAGTGAGTGACCGAGTTCTCTTTCCAAAAACACATATTCTTCCTCTCACTATTTTTTTGTTACAAAGCAAAAGGGGGATTCGCCTCCATGTGATGAACAAAGACAGTCATAATCTTGGTCCATGCATTGATTTTTGCTGAAAGCAGTCACAAAAACGAGGAAAGGAAGGTATAAAAGTGGTTAAATCAAAGAGACCCTTGAATAAAGTAAAAAATTTGTCTGATCAGAGGCCAGGGATGCCTTAAAAGTCGTACTGTGCTTGAAGCAAAGCCAATACCACAATTACGAACAAAACCAGATGAAATCAAATGCTTGATGAACTGATGACAAGGAACAAATAAAACAGGGTTACTTCGAAGAAAATGAAATAAAACGAGTGCCAACTAATATAAATATGTCATTACCAGCAAACAGAGGACTACTCTTTAAAGGCTACAATTGTTACTAAATCAATAAAATAAAACTGCAGTGCTATGATAAGTACCTGCAAGCAGACTTCAAAGCAGCAGCAACAGAGGCCGGGCATCCTGAGTGGGATTTGCCTGATGATGCTGGGCAGTACAATGACACTCCTGAGAAGACCCAGTTCTTTGCGGATAATGGAACATACACGACCGACAAGGGGAAGTTCTTTCTCTCATGGTACTCCAACAAACTGATCAAGCATGCTGATAAGATCTTGGATGAAGCAAACAAGGTCTTCCTGGGATGCACGGTGCAGCTGGCAATCAAAGTAAGTACAATGATGAATATCACCTGGTTTTAATTTTTCCCTTGATTTTAAAGTTGAACAAGTCTTTGCATATAACAATAATAAAGGTACAAGGTTTACTAGAGGCTACAGAAAAAAACTAAGAACTAACCTATGGGTGACTTTGAAACATAGATATCACATGTGCTAATATTCGTTTTCAGGTCTCTGGCAGACACTGGTGGTACACGGTTCCAAACCATGCAGCTGAGCTCACTGCCGGATACTACAACTTAGATGACAGAGATGGCTACAGAACCATAGCACACATGCTAACAAGGCACCCTGCTAGCATGAACTTCACTTGTGCTGAGATGAGGGACAATGAGCAGAGTTCAGAGGCGAAAAGTGCACCTGAGGAACTGGTTCAACAGGTTTAAGCCATTGGTCACTTGTCTGTATTCTCCTTTAACGGATCACAAAAGGCATTTCTCAATTATTAACAAATATTCTTGTGCAAACTATAAAATGGCAGGTGCTGAGTGCCGGATGGAGAGAGGGCCTAAATCTGGCATGTGAAAATGCACTGAGCCAATATGATGCAACAGCTTACAACACCATCCTCAGGAATGCAAGACCCCAAGGCATCAACAAGAATGGCTCTCCAGAACACAAGTTGTATGGATTCACCTACCTCCGAGTATCTGATGAACTGTTCGAGGAAGAGAACTACACCACTTTCAAAACTTTTGTCAGGAGAATGCATGCTAACCTGGTGAGTAACCCTTGAAAATCTAGACGTTCATAATTGGTTTGTGCTACACACTGACAGAATATATAAAAATTATTTCAGGATTACAATCCAAATATCGATCCAGTTGCACCATTGAAAAGATCAAAGGCAGAGATACCAATTGAAGAAATCCTAGAAGTAGCACAGCCAAGATTGGAGCCATTTCCCTTCGCCAAGAACACAGACCTGCCAGTTTAAACACTCCAGTGATGCAATCTACAGGAAGGATCACGAGACACTTTAAAAATCAAGTTAAATATGAAGCAAGCCTATTGTTGAACAGTAGGCTAGTAACTAAATAAAATGCTGTGTGGAGCATATTATGATCACGTATTGCCCCAATAATCTTGTGTTGTTGAACCTGAGTCTTGATGATTATCTGATGAATTGTAATAATAGCCTTGGACTTCCTGTTGTTGTATGTATTTGAGCTAAGGAATAAAAATTGTGGGTTATTTACTGTGCCATTTGGAGAGTATGTACGGTTTACAAGTGTTTCAAATAATTCAACATGCACAATCTGTCACCAAAAAATAAATCATTGCATAACATCAAGAGAATAACAGTGGTGCACAAAAAATAATCAAAACAAGCAGTTGGTTGTACAAAGTGATGAGTAACCAGAATGATGTTATAAAAAAAAGAATAAAATGTGTTGTGAAGCTAACAGAGCACCATGGTTGTAGATGATTTGGACCATCTATTTTCTGTGTGTCAGTTTTATGTAATATCTATCAATCCGGAATGTGATATCCATGATTGGAAAGAACACAAACATTTGCTGTAACTGAAAAAGTTAGTTTGTTTTACCTCAACACCAAAGCCAAAGATGTCTCAAATTAGTAGAAACGTGTGCTATGTATTGTGGTGTGAATCATCATGCAACCAGTGCTCGAACTTGAACTAAAAAAAAGACCTGACCAGAGGATCGACAGATCGACCACTTGGTTAGTGGAGGTGGCCATTGAACACCCTTAATCTGGTGATCAAATTCAGACACACAATTCCTTAAACAAAAGCCAGATGACCTGACATTATTTGTTTTTAAAAAATATATATATCAGGTCCATTATCCAAGAAAATGCTACAAGGTTTGTCTGCAGATTCGTCAAGAGAAGTACAGGAGTTGTCTATGTAGTAAGGAGAGAAACAAAATAGCAGAGCAACAATAAGAACCTGGTTTCTTCCAGCTCAGTGAGCTCACTAGTGCCATAACTGCTATTTCATTACTGATAGGGCAACCAAATTTTAGGCTATATGAATCCTTGTAGGTATTTAACCAAATGGAAGGAGAAGGACTGAGTGCCAGAGAAGGAACACCAATATTCAAGTTTCAGTCAGCTAACAAGCGGACTGCTGTAGCTAGAGCAGAAAATAAGACCATCAGAATTATATGGCTGATCCCACCCAAGTTTAGCAAATCACATAAGTAATAATTGGAGAAAATAAAAATCCTACACATATCAGTGCCAGATATCCTATTGCTTTTGATATTGAAAATCTCATATACCAACTTGAGCGTTACAAACAATACAGTGATATGCTGTGACTGAAGATTAGCGCTACTGCTTCATCAGTTAAGCGCTAGCAGGCCACAGTGGTCAGTGCGGGCACGCACGGGCCTTGATTTCGATTTGATTGATTATTGATTGATGGAACTACTCGCAACTCACGATTCGCGGTCGAACTGCGTGATCTCAACGAGGGTGTGGTTTTGACCAAGGGACCAGCGCGGCCGACACTAACCTGCGTGACGGCGTGGGCTCGTAGCGACTCGCGAGCCCGCCTGCGCCTTCGCCCTTCGAGCTCCGCGCCCACCACTGTACGCGGCGCTCGGCGAGGTGGCGCTGCTGCCGGGTGCCGGCCCGCCGCCGCTGCGAGAAGGCAGAGGATTGTTCGTCAGGCGGTTGGGGTCTCCGGGCCCGGGCCCAGTGTATATTCCGATCCAACGGTCCGGGGCACCAAAGCGGAGCATCAGCAAATCATCCGACGGCTCCACCCGTGTGTCGTCTCTCAACTACGGAGTATGTACTACTGTATTCTTTTGCTATAAAAAAAACTATTTTGGCACATGTGCACAAAAGATTGATGACAATTGACACATGATGCCTATTTGTATACCTACAGAAAATTTGACGAGTCGCGTAAAACAATATAATATATATACTTTCTTTCGTCCTAAATTGTAAATTATTTTGATTTTCTTTAATTTTATTTTGTACTTAGATATACGCCTAGGTACATTTTATGCATCTAGAAATGTCAACTTAGAACATAGGGAGTAGAAATTAGTTATCTAGCTTAAGCTGTGGCTTGACATTTAGCTCCAATATAAACAATGTAATATACTCCATCAGTCCCTTTTTATTTGTCACTTGCGTTTCCTGAGAAAAAACTGCCATCAATTATATATTTAAAAATATTAATATTTATAATTTATAATACATAATTAATATTATTAGAAAGATCTTTGAATCTGGTTTTTAATAAATTTATTTGAAGATACAAATGTTATACGTATTTTCTACCAATCGAGTTAAACTTGTGACATGCACACAAACGGCGACTTATAATAAAGGACGGAGGGAGTACTTCATTCATTTTTCTAATATGATGTTTGCTTTATTTTTGAACTAATTTATTTTTCTCCAAACATTACATACTACTCCCTCTGTCCATGAAAAGATAAAACTATAGAATTTGTAAGCTTTCAAAAACTATAGAATTTGTGCAAGTCAAACTGGCTTAACTTTGATTAAGATTATAGTGCATTGTATTAATATTCATGTCTCTATTTTACTATGAATATGAAAGTGTATTTCATAATTGATTTGACGGCACTTATACTGTATAAAGATATTAGTACTTTTT
Source organism: Cymbopogon flexuosus (assembly GCA_027790015.1). Lineage (NCBI taxonomy): Eukaryota > Viridiplantae > Streptophyta > Magnoliopsida > Poales > Poaceae > Cymbopogon > Cymbopogon flexuosus. The sequence goes on along the minus strand of JAKNSH010219876.1, from coordinate 8,458 downwards.
AATATACGAAACTAGTTGAACTCCGGTCCTTGTTGCAATGTGGAGATTGAAGATGAGTGGTCCTGCTCCTACATCTGGGGATCAAACACTTATAACGCAAAGAAAGCATACTCTCAGTTTCAACTTCAAGGATCTTTAGAAGCCTCTCCCTCCTTTTGAACTAGCTATGGTCCTCCTATGCAACAGAGGGACTGAGGAAACCTGTCTCTATTTGTTTTTTTGAAAGTCCCTTCGGTAGTGATTGTTGGAGTTCTATATCAATTCATTGGGACCTCACTCTCCAACTACTGGATATGTTGATAGAATTAAAAAATAGCTTTTGTGAGTTTGCATCTTTAGCAAAATAATGATCATTGCCCGTTGGGTGATATAGACCAACGAAAAGGCAGAAATGGAGCTATATTCGACAGCAGGACCCAGCATATGCAGCCATGCAGGTCTTGGAAGACAAAAAAAACATCGAAGAAAAACTGGAACTCTAATATGTCGACAGAGAATTTTACATAGCTTTTGTCTTTCTTTTTCTTTTTCCTTTGGCTCTTTGGCCCTGTAGCCTGTTCTTTTTGACATTATTTCTGTACATACTTTCTTTTTTATATATATACAAAAATATAAGTAATGACCCGTAAAAAAAGTTATGGAGAGCGCTCCATATGAAATTCGAATGTTTCAGTTCTATATAAACATGCTCTAAACTATTGGCAGGTTTTGCACTGAGGCACGATATGCGAAAACGTTCCTTGTGTTATTTTTATTAAGTCATTACTTGTGTTATTCACTACCCAAGGGCATGCAAAGAGTGGCCACGAGCACTGAATGACACGTGTCGTCGCCCCATTGGCGGTGGTGCAATCCTGAAAGGAGGCCACAAGTGATTCACGCGGCCACATGGCGCTCACACACTGGCCATCAACTTATCCAGTCAGATAAGGTGGCGCCTGCAACTGCGAGCGACATATATCTTTGCCACGCATGATGACTGCTCCACCGAGGAATCGCACTCGCACATCGAAAAAGCTCGGAGAGCTGAGATGGCACAAGCCATGGCGTCGATGACCGGCCTCTCACAGGGCGTTCTGCCCAGCAGGCGCGCTGCCAGCAGGGCCAGGGCGGCCGTCGTCGTCAGGGCGTCCGCCGAGGGCGAGGCCGCGGCGCAGGCGGCCGGGCGCCGCGCCGTGCTCGGGCTGGTGGCCACCAGCATCGTCGGCGCCTCCTTGTCGCAGGCGGTGCACGCCGCTCCCGTCAGTTCCATCAAGATCGGAGCCCCGCCGCCGCCCTCCGGTGGACTCCGTGAGTACCTGCCCGCGCGCGCCTCATATAGCTTTCTTCTTTCGTTGATACTATTAATTAAGCCTTTTTATATACATCTCTCGAATATTGATCGCGAGTTCAGAATCGTTTGGAGCTGATTTGTCAGGCTTTCGTTTAAATTTCAGCTGTAAAACATTTATATTTCCTCCACTTCCAAGATTAAAAACATCAGTAAAGCATAGGTCCACATGTTTGCCCCCAAAAGATTTCATCTGAGTTTCAAAAAAAAAAAGATTTCATCTGACGTATCCACCACTTCTGATTTGGTATGGTGCAGCCGGGACTGAAAACTCTGACCAGGCGAGGGACTTCGGCCTCCCCTTGAAGGACCGGTTCTACCTGCAACCGCTGCCGCCAGCGGAGGCGGCGGCGAGGGTGAAGACGTCGGCGCAGGACATCATCAACCTCAAGCCGCTCATCGACAAGAAGGCGTGGCCGTACGTCCAGAACGACCTCCGCCTCCGGGCCTCGTACCTGCGCTATGACCTCAAGACCGTCATCGCATCCAAGCCCAAGGAGGAGAAGAAGAGCCTCAAGGAGCTCACCGGCAAGCTCTTCAGCACCATCGACGATGTAAGTTAAACCCATTGTTGATCATTGATCTATCTGGGAGCAATTCAGTTTCCTTCCCTCAATTTTTGACAAGAACCGTTTTGGCAGCTTGACCATGCTGCGAAGATCAAGAGCACCCCAGAGGCTGAGAAATACTTCGCAGCAACCAAAGATGTGCTCGGTGATGTTCTCGCCAAGATAGGCTAGAGATGGAAGATAACAAATGGGCTGAAATTGGCCATGTAATTTCGGGCTTGTGTTTGTTCATATGGAGCCGGCAATGTACCATTTTCTGTTGATATTCTATCCCAAGCACTTTAACTGTGATGCTGTCCTGAGTTTTTGACTAGTAGCGTTGCGAGCTGATGCAACAATCAGAAACAGATACCAACACCCTTAATAATCAGAAACAGATACCAACAGCCTTAATTCGTGATGCAGTACATTAAAAGGCGTCAAATTGAGTGACAAAAAAAAAGCGTCAATTTTTATTTTTATTTTTTGAAATTAAAAAAGGCGTCAAATTGAAAGTTCAGCATCTGAGGTAAAAATTGGTCATGAGATGAGCTGCAATATAACAGTAACAGCACGCGTGTCATAGTTATCCCACACAGAAAAGAACACCAGATCAATCGAAGCTTAAAACTAAACTACTGGTGAATTCATTTTGACATTTTGCTAATCATCAAGCAACATAGGAATAGAACAGAAAAGATCTGGGATGTCGTCAGACCTCTAGCCAAATTGGCATTGATCGTTCATTCATGTCAAGCATTATTGTTTCCACATTTCAGTTAGGCTGCAGAAAATAGATTCTACAAGACAAACTACCCCACAATTCGGGCTCTCGAGTTTTAAATAATTGTACAAAATTTCCACCACATAACAAGTGCTTACAACAGCAAAATATTGATATAGATATGTTGCCTTAAAATACACTGTTGCTCCCAGAAAAAGGGTATAGTCAGTGAACAAGAAACTTCCCCAGTTTATATCAGTAGTAAGCCTTCCATTATTTGCCTAGGGACATCCAATGATTTGCTGCCTCCTTTGATCTGCAAGAAAAGCAAGTCAACTACACTCAAATTCGGGCTACAAAAGGATTACAACAAACATATAGGAGGAGGCCTGAACTCCTTTTTTTTATAGATAACTACAACCTGGCCTGCAGCAAAACTAAAATCAAAGTAAATAGTAATCAACAGAAACAGTCGGTGTGGAGACACATTATTTACTATGACAGAAGAAAGGCTTCAAATATCAACAGGAAAAACAATGCTGCAGTATTTAAGGAACAACCTATCTGGATCAACAAGGAAATTGAACACAGTAAAAGAAATATTTTATAAACCAAATGGATTTAACTTCATAATTATGGTTAGACTTCCAAGAAAATCCATATGATTAAAATGCACAATGAGTCCCTAAACCTGTTAGAGGTGTCATCTAGGTCGCTGAAGTATTAATTTGCACATCTGGGCACCTAAACTTGCTAAGGGCTTCATTCGAGATCACATCTCTAGATAGTGTTGATCAGCCTACTTGGCATCCAAACATCTCCCTCTCCATGTTATGATGCCACACGAGAAAGTACATGTTGATTAATAATATTTGGATATCGAGTGACATAAATAACAGTTTAGGGAACCATATCTGGTAACATGACCTATATTACACCCCAAACAAGTTTGACAACCATTGCTGCACTTTACTCGATCCATATCTTAGGTACTGAACAAGTGAATAGACAGACAAGCTTTCGAGAAACTAAGTGATTATAATTTCAGAGAAAAAAAGGTCCAGAATCATCTTTACCGTTCAAGACAGGCACATAGGTTTAGGCTCAGACTTGAGCAGCAGCATCAGATACCTCTTCCTTTGTATCTGTGACTTCACTCGTTTGGTCATCACCAGCACTACTTGCTTCTAGCTGCCTTTGCTTTGCCAAAGCTCGTCTTGCTTCCCTACGGAAGTCGCTCTTGGCAGCACGAACCACGTCAAAGCCCTCTTTAATCTTAGCCTCTTCCTCAGGAGGGAAGAAGCCTACTTCCATTTCGGCCAAATCTGAATACATCTTTTCAATCTTTGCTTTCCACACTATCCCCATCTCAGTATCCATTTTATTGTAAGGTGTCTTCAGGAGGTATTCATCTATCCCACCAGCTTTGTCAATGCACCGAAGAGCATGTGTGGTAACCTTGATTCTAATGTGCCGGTCATGAATATAGCTGAAAAGACGCTTCTCCTGAACATTTGGTTTCCATGATCGCCTTGATCTAAATAAGCAAAAGATAATCCAATAAGATGATTATAAAAACAATATCATAGCCTCAGATTGGCAAGGTATAAATGACTCTGTCACTACCAATAAATTATTAGTGAATGTTATTGTCATGGAAATTTAACTAAAAGGGAACCATTTTAATGTCATACTGCAGAAGTTCATATTCCGCCTAAGATTTAAGAATCTGCCAATTTTTAAATAGATAAGGCATTAATGCAGGTCTTAACATTATCTCTATTAAGAGACGGAAGTGTAGAGGCCAGAATAATCCCCAGATATATCTAGTGTGCAATGGGCCCATAGACCCAAACCTATGTGCTTCAGTGATTGGGTCAACCAACCAGCTGAGTATGGATACTGATTTAATATATCCTATCAAGACGTATTCCTCTGAAAAACTATCAAATTACAAGTGGAGACAAAAGGGAATAGATACAAAGGGGACATTATTTATTTATTTATATGTGATGAAAGATGAAAAATAATGTTGCACTGGATGTTTGGGTGTCTTGTAATTCTCTTCTTTTAATGCAACGAATGTTACATTGGATGTGTTAAGACTGTGATCGTAAGATCATGTCATCATGAGATAATGAGTTGCAAGGTTATGGGATTATTATTCTCAAGATGGCTGATGTTTTTAACTTAATTGGAGGAATCTATGAAATAATCAAGTCATGTGGTGTGGCATTGAAGGCATGTTTGGTTCCTGGACAATCCCCTGGCCACGCCTTACTAAGCAAGGATCACTTTGGTACCGAGTGTGAGAGTCACTTTGCCTGGCAACCCCACCCAGCTAGGAAATCCTTGCCCGCGCTGAATTGCTAAATCTGCTCTCCTGCACAAGCAAGGTTGTGCCACGCATCATATGCTTCCTCAGAGCAATCTCGCAGCGGTGGAGCTCAGCCTGAGCTCGTACCGAAGCAACAAAATTGAACTGTTACACAAAAAGAAGCAAAAAGTGAAGCCATGTGGCCGCAAAATGAAACACAAAGAATGATCAGGTGGACAAATCATAGAGATTGGAGAAGATCTCTGCCCTGCTACCATTGTCAGTGTCAGAGTCAGAATCTCCGGAGGGATGTGCGAGAACCAGTGAATCACATGGGAAAGTTGAAGCGGCGCGGGAAACGGAGGCACGCCGATGTCATGCTACCGGCCATGCTTGTCGCCATTCCCATGCTCACATAACCATGGTTAGGTTTTGGTGCTGCATTTCATTTCGGATTTGATTTGGTGGGAGGTTGAAGAAATGGGAAAATGGGGGAAAGGAGGGTAATTGGGTGAACAAGGTTTTTTGCCACACCTTGCTCAGCTAGTTTGGGCAAAGGTTGCCTACATCCTCCCTAGCCTCCATTGGCTGAAGAATTATTGTGAGCTCTTCAAGTCTTGGGGCCAAAATCTCTAGCCGCCCTGTCTTTACGACGCGGAGCACCAGCGTATGCAACGAGTTGGAGTGAATGGAGACCTCAAAGATGATAATCAGCGTAATGGCAAGATTCAGGTCCCTCAAGAACGGGCATTGTGTGCTCACAAGGGTTGTGACATCGCTGCCTTCCATGTGGACATAGCCACCTATCTTCAGGTACGTCAGCGCTTTGAACAGGCCGGATGCCTTGCCTGGGGACGGAGCCACGTTGTAAATGCATAGTGAAGATCGAGCTCGATCCGTCTCGCTCGTTCACACACCGGAAGCTCGAGCACCGCCTCCTCCCCAAGTTCTGGTGAGGTGCCGGAGAAGGTCTGAGAGGCACACAGAGATTGAGACTGACCTCGCGCACCATGTGCTCCGCTGCGAAGTGGGCGCAATGCGTCCGCCCAGGATGTCGAGGTCGCGGTCTAGTAGCTCGGTGCGTTGGGAGACGACGAGGTGCTCGAGGGTAGGGGCTACGTAGCCACCGAAGGCAGCGTCGACGGTGCCCGGGAACGACTCTGGCTCTGCCTCCCATGGCGCGACGAGGAGGAGCTCGGGCATGTGCGCCCAGACGTGGCGCCAGCGGTGGGAGAGCACGCTGGTGTGCGCGGCGGCGGCGACGGAGCGGAGGCGCACCAGGATCTCGTGCAGTAGCGCGTCGGGGAGGCCGCTGATGCGGTCCTCACCGGAGCCACGGCGGCGGCGGCGGCGGCGGTGAGGCTCGTCCATTGGAGTCGATTCCAATTGGGAAAAAAAAATGGATTGGAAACCTGTATTTGCCGTGGATTTGGGTGTTAGCGTATGGGCCCCTTTGGCAGATGGGCTTCCTGTGCTTTTGGGCTATCTGTTTTGCAAGGCCGAAATCAAGTACAGTACGTATCATCGTGGCAACGAAACATTTGGATTTGAGTCTAGCTATCTAACGACTAACCGCTGAATCACTTGGCACTTGACAGTACCTCACCAGTCATCCCCTACAAAGTACAAACTGACAGATGCATGCACTCATGACACTACGCGTTGACACGCCGTGCAGGTCAGCCCTTTGACTGACTCGATCACTCCCTCTTGTGCAAGTACTCCTACTACACCACGCTTAGGTCCTGGGCACAACCAGGGCGAATCTACCTCATTCCATCGGGGTCAGCTGACCCCGATAACTTTCTAAAAACAACACTAAAAGATTTTTTAACCACATGCAAATTAGTCTAAAAATAGAAAATCAATACATGTTTGACACTATTAATTATTTCTTGACCCCAATAAACTAATATCCTAGATTCGCCGCTGGGCACAACCTGCGCGTCGTTAGAAGCTCAAGTACACATGATTACAGTATCACGGATGATGCTAGCACGTGCAGTGCACGGAGCCAGAGTACAGTACCACGGATGATGCTAACTACTACTCGTAACTCCTAACGGCCCTTCATTTAAGTGTTCATTGTGAACGCAGTTACGAGCCATCCGCTTCACCTCCGCTGGCGTCGACACATCACCTCTGGCACCCATTCAAACCGGCCTTGGACAGGCAGGCCAATCCTGGCCCTCTCGAACCAGACGCGTGGATCCGAAATGAAAGACAGCCGCATGCACCGGATCAACTGTTCATGGAGCCCGAGATCTGAACAGAAGTTTGTTGCGAGGGCCGAGGAATCACTCCCTGTGCCGCTATCGCCACCAGTAATTATCCTTGGCGGCAAAGGGAAAACAGCGCGAAAAGAGCAGCGATATCATATGATCGTCCAGACCAGACGGATTTGCTGCATGCATGCATCTGCCGCCAACCCGGCCGGTCGGTCCATCTGATCCGACAGGGGTCACCACCACCACCGCAACGAGGCGCGGCGCCACCTGCTACCGATCCCACCCCTCCTGAAAGGCGCAACACGGGAGGAGGACGAGAAGCTAAGCTAGAGCCTAGAGCAACAGGGTTGTGTTGTGTTGTGTGCGCCCTACGGCTCTGCTGCGACGACACAGATCGACACAACACACTGGCGGCGCCGGCCGGTCAACAACACCGCACTAGCGAGCGAGGCAGCGACCGATCCGAACCTCGCCGAGTGCCCGGCCGGGGCCCGGCCGGCGAGGTCCGAGTCTAAGCCATCATCATATCATCATCGACATGGCGCCTCCGGTCCACCCACCACTAGCGCAGCGCAGCCAGTGCCAGCCATCGCCTTCACGTCCGTCATCCGTCACGGCTAGCTGGGCCGGCGTCCCCGCGAAAACTACCGGCATTAAGCGTGACCTCGAAGGGAAGCGAAACGAACGAAAGCTCGGCGAGTGGCAAGGCAGACTGGCAAATCGTCTCCCGGCCCGGTGCCGGCCGGTCCGCAATTGTGCGCGACATGATTGCCAGCTCCACCAGTGGAGTTTCTGTTTTCAGCATTCACCTGGTCGAATTCGAATCGTTACTGATGATCGATCCTCCTAGTCTCTCATGGCCTGCCTTTCTCTGTCAATAGATATGCTTCAGTTTCTTCCTGCCCAATGCAATGCTCCTATGCATTTACGGCCTTGTTTAGTTTCTAAAGTTGAAAGGCGCAAAATTTATTGGAGCACTGTAGTGTATTGTAATATTTTGTTTTTATTTAGTAATAATTGCTCAAACATTGATTAATTAGTCTTAAAATATTTGTCTCGTAAAATACAACCAAACTGTATAACTAGCTTTTTTTATTTCATCTATCTATATTTAATACTCTATACATATACTGACATTTTGATGTGATGAGAATTTTTTTTTACGTGACGTCCGCATTGTGTTGTGCTTTGATCAGATGATAGACTTTGCGGGGGCCAAATTATCCACGTTGACTTCAGGCAGGTTGTTGACTTCGCGCTTCGCAGCAGCAGCAGCCAGTTCCGCACAAATCCCCAGCGTGCGCCGCATGA
>JAKNSH010219172.1:0-11235 GCA_027790015.1 Cymbopogon flexuosus | reverse complement strand
GGTAGAATTCCGAACTCCTGTAGCACTTTTGTTTGTATTTGACAAATATTGTCCAATCATGGACTAACTAGGCTCAAAAGATTCGTCTCGTGATTTAGAACCAAACTGTGTAATTAGTTACTTTTTTTATCTACATTTAATGATCCATGCATGCGGCCAAAGATTGATGTGATGGTGATGTGATGGAGAGAGAGTTGGAAAACTTGGAAGTTGCCTTGCAACTAAACAAGGCCTAAAGTAGATAAACTTAACTTAGGAGAAATTAAAGCAACATGCATTTTGAAAAAGGTGCCGACATATCGACACCTTGGCAACTTCAAAATTTCCTACCTATCCCTGACGTAGTGACACCTTCACTAGACAAGAATACTTAACAAATTGATCGATCATTAAGTCCTTAATCTGATGTCAGAACTTAGAGCTGATGAGCTAATGCAACTTGTTCAGTGACTCAAGTACACTGTACACTGGAGCATGGATGAGGATGATGTAGGCCCCCTTTGGAACACGGGAAACTTTCATGTTTCTTGTGTTTTTTAATATGAAAATAAACTAGTTCTGTGAAAATTTTGTATTATTCCTGTGTTCCAAATGTGCTGGTAACATATGATATTTGATCCCAATTTAATAAGAAAGATCCATTGTCACTAACTGCAACAGAAAATGGAAGATAAAAGATGCAGTCTATCTATCTATCTATCTATCTATCTATGCCACGAAAGCTAAATCTTGCAAGTTGCAAGGCCGTTGTAGAGAACAACCGATGTATATATAGCCAACGTGTCTCTGAGGGGATATAACATGCAAACTAGAGACAAATTTATTCTAAATTAAGGGAGATCGTTTCTGGAATTTCTGGGGGTATAGAAAATGAATCCTAAGGAGTCTGCTTCGTATCAATCCTTGAAAGTATTTTTCAAGTCCGATTTTACTACATAAGTGTTCACAGATGTTCAGAGGGAAATGATCTCATGCCTTCTTGGGTCACAGTCTTGCATCCAAATAACAGGATCAGCAGAACAAGATGCATCTGTTGATGCACCTTCGTGAATTTCCTGCACTTTTCTTCCATTTCTCCGCGAACTTTTTGGAGACCATGCTATTTGGGTAGCTTCTTTTAGCAAAAACACTAAGATATATGTATTCCTCCAGTAGTTCAACCAACTGAATAGAAATTTTATGCCACAATTTTTTTTTGTTTATTATGGTCATGTCAACACAGCTTTAGGTATCTGGACATTGCCATTTCAACGACCCTCTTTGGCTCTCTGACTAATATAGGGTATCAAGCATTTCATATTCAATTCTTCTTCCCAAGCCGTCTGCATAAGCTCATAAATAATTCATGACATGACGTTTGGTTTGGATGACTTCAATCCTTTATAGGCCATGGATGCCAACATCTGTCCTTGGCTTTATAATTTAACAAGCAAAGATGTCCCCAATCCATTCTTTTTGTTTGACTTGTAGCCCTCAACAAGTCTATTCCGTATATAACCGTCAATAAGTCTAACTATATAAGTACTGCAACATGGTTGACAATTCTTTTAAAGTACTTATGCATGAACCTTAGAAGACATGACTATCAAAACAAATCACAAAACAAAAACAGCCAAATGATTTGATGGTGGGACACATCAGACAATGAAGCAGATGTCACCAGTCTGCCCTAAAACATATATCATTGGTCCTCTTGGAAAATTTTTAGCGTTGGACGTCAATATTTAGAATTAACAAAATACAAATCAATCACTGTCTTTGAAGAATTATTTAATGGAGGCTCTAGTGAGGTGCTCCTCTAGATTCACATTAGTGACAAGAACATTTAGATGTTGCTTGCAATCTTCAATAGATGCAGGTTCTATATCAGAAGGAAGCAAAAGTGATTGGCTATACAGCTCAAGGGTGATAGCAACAAGTGTTAGCTAATAACTTATTAAGCCAACGAAGCAGCCACTGAAAATCTTGAACACCTGGAGCTCGGAGAGCCTTACGTTTTTTCCATTTAATAATTTCAGGGGCACAGTCTTGGCAGGGGTATGTCTTATTCTTCATTGACAGATTATAAAGGAGTGAAGTTTTTTTTTTGTATTATTAGAACTGACAACTGCAGATATCTCTTTCTAGTGCAGTAATAAATATATTTTTTTTTGCATTAGTAAGTGACCTTTAAAATCAAATGTCTTAACATGAAAGGAGAGAGAGAGAAACCCGTTTGTGACAATGAAAATTTTGAGAAACAAATAAAATGACGTGGTAGTTGCAAAAAAATATCTAGCATGAGTCAGCACTCAGCAGCATTTCTGTTGTCAATTTCGTTACTAATGTGTGCATGATGCATTATAGTATGATACAGATATGCGAAGTTTTTGTTCAGGTGCGTCGCTGAGCACAGTGGAAGGAACAATGCACTTGAACAAAAAGGGGAATCCAGATCAGAATAAAAATATATAAGCTTCTGCCCACAATGCTCAAGCACTAGCAGTAGAGCTAAAACTATCCTCTGGTCAGTTGTCAGCATGCATGATATAGGAAAGCAAGTAAGCAACAATACACAAGAACTAAGTAAACATATCGATAAAGAAGTTTCCAGTAGGCATTACTTAACTATTACGGCCTTTTTCACAACCTACTCTCTCCACGGATTCATCAGTCAGTGCTAAAAAGACCATAAAAAATATAGGCCGTTTCAAGAAGGTAGAAGGGACAAATCTTTACTAGCCAAAGTTATGCTGATCTGAACTCGGAGGGATGCTAAACAACATATAAAGTGCAAGTGATATGCAGTTACAACCAACTGGAGGGTTATCATATAGTGCGACAGAGAACCTTCATCTACTTCAAGGCATATATGAATGGGACAGGCATCTATTGCGGGGATCTAATCATAGATTGGTTAGAAAACCGCATTTCTTCTACTCGCCAAAACAAAAGTGATCCGCACACCTCAGCCACTTATCTATCTAATTCAGGACATTCAGGACAAAAGGAAAAGATGCTACTTTCCTGTAGCTTTATGATTATGTTATCTCCATCCACAAACTAGTATTCCTGATGCGAAAGTGACAATCATAATCGTAATTCGTAACACACCTAACCTTTTCTCAAGAATTCTGGAGGATGCCATAGATTCCAAGTCAAGAAATGACACAGAATGCTTTCAAGAGTATACTTTCACATCTTACATATTCGTAGTTTGTAGTTTTCCCTATCTGAATGCTACATCTAAAAAATGCACATAACATAACAGCAATAAAAAAAAAACTGTACTAACGAGGATAAAAGAGTTCCTACATAGAACAGTACAATGCTTATCAAATCAATAGCATTTAGTGGTACAGTTTACCATGACAAGAAAACCAGATTTCTGCCAGTGCCCTGTGTTCTTTTTTGATTGACCAAACAGCTTCTTAACTCTGCTTAAATTATGATGATAAGAGGCAGAGCAGGTGGGCGGTGGGAACTGGAAAGGCAGCACCTCCACTGTCTTTCTTTGAACAGACTGGACAAGTATTTACAGAGAATGAGTCACAATAACCTTCCCCTCATAGTATGCAAGATGTACATTCTTTGCTCACAGTTTACAGTGTGATGTAATAGTACCATTCAATTGAGATCCTCAGGCAGCTATTACCAGTTCAGGCATAGAACAAGAAGCATGACTTGGTTTCTCTTATGTTTATCCACATTATTGTACTTCTCATACCACCAGGTCAGTGCAATCTATCACATAAAGACCAACTCCTTTGCTATACTGACAGCTTTTTCTCGACCAAATAGTTTCTCAACAATGGCTAGGGCGAACTCTGTCGCAGTGCCTGGGGCTTTACTTGTGATAAGGTTACCATCTACAACAACCCTGTTCTCACATGCACTCTGATCTGTGAGCAGGTGTGACATAGGTGGAAATGCTGTCGCCTTCTTGCCCTACAATGACACAGGTAGTTCGAAGTTAATACACCTTGCAGCTTTTTGTTCATACACTAATACCGTTTCAATGAAACTCGATGGTATTGAACTGAGGATAAAAGATAGGACTAGTGCTAACAAGCGCATATGTTCATTGGGGCAGAGGAAAGTACCTTCAGTAAACCGTGCGGCTGAAGCACATGAGCTGGAGAGGCACATATTGCACCATATGGTTTATTTGATTCTGCCTGTTTCTTGAGTAAGCCAACAAGTTTCTTTGTAGTAGCAAACTTCTGAGCACCTTGCAAACCTCCCTGTTTACAGATAAAATGCTTTTGTCAGTGAGAGACCCTTAAAGAATTATACCCTGTTCATGGAAAAGTAACTCAGCAGCCACATACCGGCATGACAATCAAATCAAATTGCATTTCAGTGGCTTCATCCAACATCATATCAGCAATTAGATTAAACTTATGACGACGTGTCACAATTTGTAACTTCTCCTCCACTGACGCAACAATAACATTCACTCCTGCTCTACGCAACACATCTATCAAATTGACAGCTTCAATTTCCTCTGAACCATTAGCAACTGGAACAAGAACCTAGAGATACATAAAAGGGAAATCACCAGCGATTAAAAAGTACGTGTTAATACACCATAATTGGAAAACATTAGGATCATATAAAAAAAAAGTTAGCATTGCCAGCAGCCTTCTTTTTTGCTTGAACGACACATTGCGTGTCATTTCATTGAGAAAAGAGGTATACAAACAAAGGTGAGGCTGAAACAGCACCACCCAAACACAATCAACCAGCTGGTTTCAGGATCACAGGGGCACCACAGGAAGAAACTAGAAACACGACCAGACTGGTTCCTGCTGAAAACCCTCCTCTGCTAATGAAGGCAGTGAATGGCAGAGCTCCAGAGTGGGTATTCAGAATAAAAATAGCATAATGTAACATATGTACGTCATATGATCATCCTTTTTATGACTTTATACCAAAAAGGAAAACTGGTTCATGAAGGTCGCTGTTCTTAGTCACTATCCTACTATGTGCACAAGTTTGTGCACCTCCATCTCAAAAAGGTAGGAAGAAAGAAAAAGTTGCCCTTCTAATATTACTAAAAAAGTTTTTCTACATTCCTATGACTCAATAATCACCAATAACTGATTACTAGTAACAGTTTTAAGGCATATTTCTATATTGTTAAAGTGAAGCAAAACAAGATTATTGGAGGACATGGGGGCATATTTCAAAGCAGGATGCAATAAGTTAGTCTTATCACAAGCAATGATATAAATCACATGAGTTACATTAGGAAGAAAATCAGAAAGTAGCCTAAATGAATGGGGATGATCTTTTTCTCTGTTTACAGGTGAAGTTCAGTTCCATCTCATACCTGAGGTGTGCTACTACATTTCCATTCAACCGAATTAAGCTCTTCTATGGTATATTCAGCTCCATGTTGAGGGCGCATGTACTGAAGGATAGCAATTGCGCATCATCAGGTAACAGAAGTATGGTACAGTATATCATGTCAGATTTATACAAAATTCTAGTGTGACCAACTCTGTAACTTGCTTGATGAAACCACATATCAGTAACATAACTGCTTGACACAAAATAACTAAGATATATTTTTAATTTAGCAAATTTCAGCTTCTTTGTGAACAATAACCGTTAAGGCATACAATGAGCCATTTGGAACCCCCATGCTCTTAATCATGGCTTGTAATGTAGCTTACCAAAGGACCAGCCACCTCCTCCATCTTCTCCTTGCCATACAGCTTCTCCACCAAAGCAAGAGCAAACTCGATCGCAGTTCCTGGACCCTGGCTGGTGACTGCATTCCTGTCGACAACGACCCTAGAGTCCACAGGGATCACCTCTGCAGTGAACTTGTCCATGAACGACGGGTAACAAGTCGCCTGCAATAAGAAAACAAGCCGCCAGTTTCTCAGCGCGGTGAATAATTCCTAGCAGAACTACCGCACAGAATGCCGGTCAATGTCGCACCTTTAAGCCTTTGAGCATGCCCCAATAAGCCAGCGTCACCGCCGGCGCAGCGCAGATGGCGCCGTACAGGCCGCCATTCTCCGCGTGGGTCTTGACCATCTTCTCAAGCGCTTTGCAATCTCTGAGGCCAACTGATCCAGGCATTCCTCCCTACAGCACACAAATTTATCCACTGACCATCAGCGCGAGACGGCGAGGTCGCAAATGCAACAGAACAGAGGAGGGCGAAGCAATCTGAGAGCGCGCGTGACAGGGCCGAGACTGACGGACTGCAAGGTGACAGTGACCAAGGAGGGGAGGGGAAAACGCGTACGCACCGGCAGGGTGATGAGGTCGAAGGACTCCCCCTGCAGGTCAGCGACGCGGCCATCGGCGATGAGCTTGACCCCGTAGGCGGTCTGGACGACGAGTCCATCCTCCCCCGGCGGGTCGGCGGTGGCGACGGTGACCCGCGCGCCAGCGCGGTTGAGGACGTCGGCGGTGGCCGCCGCCTCGATCGGCTCCGTGCCGGCGGCCACCGGCACCAGCACCCGCTTTGCCTTCTCGCCGGCGCCGCCAACGCCCGAGGCGAAGGCGCGGGCGAGGAGCAGGCCGCGCGAGGCAGCGCCGGCGGTGGCACGCCTCACCAGCGAAGACGCTGCGGCCATCCGGATCAGGAAGCCGACCGTGGCCGCGGGATTCTTGCCTTGTTGCTCGGCGGAAAGGCAGTGCGGGGAGAGAGGTTGGTCTCTATCCGTCTTGTCTGGCGCGTTCCGCCGCTCTGGATTTGGTTCCTTCTGGGCGTCCGGAGATCAGGCTGCCTTCTACTCGTTGGTAGTTGCCGTTGGGTTGTGGGAGTGGGGGGCTACGTGGCTGCGGATTCGGTTCGTCGCGAGCTGAGTCACCAGTCATGGCGCGGGCGGGGCTGGCCGTCAGGTGTCAACGAGTAGGGTGGCCGTCGCCGTCGTTTTCCGGCGTAAACTAATGGCCGTGAGCCCGTGACTCGTGTGCGCGGCGTGCCCATGCCGTGTCCTGGTGGGTCTTGCGCTGTGCATCACTTCGACGCTGCTTAGCTTTCAGCAGGCAGCCGGCGCTGCCCTGCATCCTCTCCTCTCCTGTGTGATGTGGACACTGTATATTTTTGGATTTCTCGCTAACTTTTTTTTTTCCCCTTAACTAGTGCTCCGTCCGTCCCTAAATGTTTGTCGCCCTACGCTTTTCGAGAAATACTGCCTGCAATTATATATTAAAAAGTATTGATATTTATAATATATAATTAGTATCATCGGAAAGATCTTTAAGTCTAGTTTTTTAACAAATTTATTTGGAGATAAAAATGTTGTACATATTTTGTATAAATCGAGTTAAACTTGTGGCACGAAAACCAACGGCGACGGTCAATTGGGGACGGAGGGAGTACAAGTGTATTATCATGTTCTACATCTGGACTCAACACCTCATGCACACCCCACACACACACGCACACCCCTTCCAAACGCAGACCAGATAATACTCTATACACGCCTAAAGCCCAGCGCGTCGCGACGAAGCGGAATACCGGGAAAGCACCGGAGCGCAGGGGACCTGAAATTTATTTATTGGGGACGAACCCCGGTGAGAAACGCGGGTGCGATTCCTAGGAATCGAACCCGCGCCGGCTGCACGCACGACGGCTGTGCTAGCCACTCGAGCTCCTGCTCGGTTCTCGATTTCTCGCTAACTAATAATGATGAAAAAAAACAAATATAAGATACAGAAAAACGAATTTTAATCATAACTTTTCAAATGATAATTTATAAAACTTTAAAAAGACTCAGAAATAGTCTAACAAGAGCTTTCGCACATATTTTTTTTAAGAACGTGCATAGATGTTGGATGATTGGATCATGTCATCTAAGTACCTCGAGGCACACATCAGGGCGTACCTGTGTGGCATGGTAAGTCTTTACTTTGGCCTAAGCACGGCCCATGATACTCTAGGATGTTTTTTTTTTTCCTGCGGCTCAAACATATTTTTTTATTACACAGTACAACGCAGACGTCCTATATATACGTAAACTCACCCCTATGAACACACGTACGTAAATCCTACCCCTATGAATTCCTCTGAAGGACTGGGTTTTACTAGTATTCTTGGTCCCCTCGTGATATAAAAAAAATTATAGATTTCATATGTACTATTTTCATGAAAATTTCAATGATTTTCATAGTCCATTGACGAGTTCAATGGAGATGTCATAGTAAATGTTATTAGCAAATTACAGCGTTGTAGACATACATACTCCTTTTTTTTAAAAAAAAAAAACTATACATGCTAGATGCTACTTTTCATTCCATGTTGGTCAAGCACACAGCTCAGATAGCAGCCTACAGTTTCCGTTTGGATTCAGCAGTTTCATTCGGGAATGATTTCGAAGCCCTTTCGCTAATCCCCGTTTGCCGCCGACATGTGAAAAAACTGGCACTAGTTCACAGACACCGAGTAGTCGTGCGATTGTTCAAGGATGTACGCAAAGCTGGGACTTTTATACACTTTTACAAAAAAAAAAAAAAAAAAAAAAAAAAATGTTTCCGGCGAACACGGTTAGGTGTCACGATGGCACGCGCGACCGCTCCATCCGCTCCGAGGTCCCAGGTCCGAGCGGTCACACGAAGAGCAGGGCTTCCGCCACCTCCCTCGCCGCCTCGGCGCCCAGCAGCTTCTCCACGACGGCGAGCGCGAACTCCATGGCCGTCCCGGGGCCCCTGCTCGTGGCCACGTTCCCGTCCACTACCACCCTGCTCCCGCAGTCGCTGTGGTCCGACGTCGTCGCCGCCTTCTTGCCCTCGAGGAGGCCGTGCGGCGCCAGCACCTGTGCCGTGGCGGCGCCGATGGCGCCGTACGCCTTCCCCGCCGCCGCATGCTCCTTCAGCAGCGCCACGAGCGCCGCCGTGCCGGCCAGCGTCTTCGCACCCGGCATGCCACCCTGGTCCACGTGACGTGAGCAACACAGTCAGGGATGCACATTTCCATCAGCGCCATGCGAGTGGCGACCGTATCGAGCTGGGTAGCAAAGCGATGCAGGGAGCGCGATACTTGCCGGCACGACGATGAGGTCGAACTGCTGGCCGGCGGCGACGGCGTCGTCCAGCAGCGCGTCGGCGACGATCCTCGTGCCGTGGCGAGCGACGACGACCTCGGCTCCGGCGCCCTCGGCCGACGCCACCACGACGTCCGCATTGGCCCGGCGCAGCACGTCGACGGTCACGATCACCTCCATCTCGTCGCTCCCGTTGGCCACCGGGATCAAGACCTGAGAATGTGCAGTTCATGGTAATGGTAGAGTTCATCTTTGCGATGCAGGCATGCAACAAGCAATTACCTTGGGCGTGCCGCTGCACTGCCATTGAATCGGGTTCAGTTCCTCGAAGGCGTACCCGGGTTCATACCTGACCATCTAAACAAGAACAGACACACAAATGACGGTTGGTTGAGTCCATGCACTGAAGTTTAACGATATTTAAATTTTGGTTTCTAGAATTTGAGGATTTTTGGAATGCAGACGGCAATTTCACAGGAATCGGTTTGTTTCTATAGCAAAAATACAGAAAACAGCTGAAAAGTTCCATGCTTTCCAACTAGGTGGCTTGGTGATTGATTTCTCAGTGTTGTGTGACGTGAGAAAACAGAGCAAGCACTAGCAGTTAGCATTAGTGTAGGCTTGGGTTTGCAGATAAATGTCCTTTTCAGGAACATGATTTTGTGGATAAACATCCTAGAGGACAATGATGAAAGCATGGGCACTCCAACACTGTGCAAGGGACTCATTCCGACCAATCATCGTGTCTTCCCTATCCTCTTGTTTTGTCTCAACGAATCATTCCTACACCTTTTTCATGTCCACAATTGGAACATGCTACTACTCATAGTCTTTCTTTTCTCCTTTTTTTTTCTCCGGTAACAAAATTCAAAACAATCCCGTATGAAAGAGTCTGAACTGATACTTGAAAGAGTCTATACAAGTCCTTTTCTTTGTAATAAATATAGGCGGAGAAAAAGAAATCAAATCTGTGCTATTCCATCTTGTTTCTCCAATCCGGTTTAGCCAGTCAAGTACAGAAGTCACGTTTTCACGTACCACTGATTTGGAAATCTCGTCGACCTTGTCCTTGCCGTAGAGCTGTTCCACGAGAGTGAGCGCGAACTCCATGGCCGGCGCCGGGCCACGCCCCGTGACGATCCTGCCGTCGACCACCACGTTGGCCTCCACGGCGGCCACCTCCGCCGGAAACTTGTCCACGAACGCCGGATGCGCCGTTGCCTGCACGCACGTGTGTGATTGTGAGGCTAAGACGTAAGAGTATCTTGAGTACGGAAACGCGCAGCGCGGATGTCGAGGCACGCTGGCAGATCACCTTGACGCCGTTGAGCAGGCCCCAGCGCGCCAGCGCCAGCGGCGGCGCGGCGCAGATGGCGGCGTAGGGGCCGCCGCCGATCGCGTGGCGCCTCACGATGCTCTCCAGCGCCGCGCAGCCGCCGAGGTTGTCCGCGCCGGGGACGCCTCCCTGCACGCGCGCGCGTCGTGAGCGTCACTGTGTCTGCGTCAGTGACCGGAGCTCGCACAAGAGTCTCTGGCGGCGGGTTCTTACGGGGAGGGCGACAAGGTCGTAGGAGGCGTCGGCGCAGTCGGCGACGCTGGCATCCGCGACGACGGTGACCCCGTACATGGCGTGGACGCGCAGGCCGTCGGCTCCGGCCCCGGCGCCGGCGCCGGCGCCCGCGGCCGCGACGGTGACGTCGGCGCCCGCGCGGCGGAGGACGGCGATGGGCACGAACGCCTCCACGGGCTCCGAGCCCGCCGTGATCGGGAACAGCACCTGCGCAGCGCGGCACATCAATGCACAGCCCTCCTCCGCCGCCATGCGTCACAGGCGACGGCGGTGTACCGGTACGGACAGAGGAGGACAAAGAGGAGTGTGTACCTTCTTGACGGCTGCGGGAGACGCCATCGAGAGGTCGGTCAGCTCCTGCTCGCTTGCCGGAGTGACGGGGGGAGTGGACAGTGGAGGCGGAGCACGATGGTTAAGGTAGGTGGTGGCCTTAAATACGGAGGGACCGCGACGTGCCGGGGGTCAGAGATGCACGCGCCGGCGTGTGGAGAGGAGAGTGTGGGGGAGCAGGGCAGGTGGCGCGAGGTGAGTGGAGGACGACGGGAGCGGCGCGGCATTGACGACGCCGACGAAGGGAGGGGAGGAGGGTGCAGACACATGCGATGCCACCGCAATCATTGACCGACCCCCGACGCCGACGGATTGGGTGGGATTCAGGACCGTGGAAGGAAGAGC
>JAKNSH010218963.1:0-13410 GCA_027790015.1 Cymbopogon flexuosus | reverse complement strand
ATCACACCGCTGCACAGCTAGAATGAAGGTTTGGCAGCAGGATCTATCAGCAACTCAGACAGCAGAGACTTGGCGTCAGGATTTGTTGGGTACCAGTTAACTAATGTTTCTAGCCAAGAGTGAACCGGGGAGGAGACCGCCAATAGCTCCTGTTGTTGAGTGCGGCGCGACAAAGCATCTGCAGCCCCATTTTCGACTCCCTTACGATAGACCACTCGATAACGGAGGCCCAACAGCTTAGTGAACACACGCTGTTGCCATGGCGTGTGCAGCCGCTGCTCATTTAAGTGGATCAAACTGCGGTGGTCTGTATGAATCACGAATTCAGACTGCAAGAGGTAGTGACGCCATTGCTCCACAGCCATGAGGATCGCCAGGTATTCTTTTTCATAAGCAGATAGGCCCATGTTGCGAGGACCCAATGTCTTGCTGATGTAAGCCAAGGGGTGACCACGCTGTAGCAAGAAAGCACCTACTCCATAGCCAGAAGCATCTGTCTCGATATGAAACTCCTGAGAAAAGTCAGGCAAGGCCAACACAGGAGCAGAGCACAGAGCCGCCTTGAGTGTATCAAAAGTAGACTGGTGGATAGATGTCCATATAAACAGGGAATCCTTGCGAAGCAAATCAGTCAATGGCTTGGCAATGAGGCTGAAGTGTCTGATGAACTTCCTATAGTAGCCTACCAGGCCCAGAAATCCACGCAGTTCCTTTACTGAAGAAGGCACCAACCAAGAAGATATGGCCTGAATCTTTGTAGGGTCAGTAGATAAACCTTTGGCAGACAGCACATGGCCCAGGTAAGCAATCTCGCGCTGCGCGAACTTACATTTAGACAGCTTGATCTTCCACTGATCCTTGGCTAACCACTGAAACACCAGGTCCAGACGGGTAAGATGTTCCTCGAACGAATTGCTGTAGACCAAAATATCATTGAAGAAGACCACAACAAAATGCCGAAGACCAGGTGCTAGAGTAGAGTTCATAGCGCCTTGGAATGTACCAGGAGCGCCCGAAAGACCGAAGGCCATGACTCGAAACTCATACTGCCCACAATGAGTTTGGAAGGCGGTTTTCGGCTCTTCACCAGGCTGGAGAAGGATCTGATGAAATCCTGCGCGGAGATCCAATGTAGAGAACCACTAGGCCTGTCCTAACTCATCCATGAGTTGATCGAAGATAGGAACAGGGAATTTGGATTTGGCAGTGATAGCATTTAACTACCGGAAGTCCACACAGAATCTGTAAGAGCCGTCCTTCTTCTTAACCAGCAAAACAGGCGATGAGAATGGACTAGAACTTGGGCGGATGATACCCTGCGACAACATTTCTTCAACATGTTTCTCAATCTCATCCTTGAGGCCTGGAGGGTAGCGGTAGGGTCGAATAAACACCGGCTGTGCTCCTGGGATCAACGGAATTGAGTGGTTACATGCTCTTGATGGCTGCAACTCAGTAGGCTTCTCCAGAACTTGAGGGTACCGAGAGAGCAGAGACTGAATCTGAGGTGGAAGCTCCAATGCAACTGAATCATCACTGGCAGCCTCTACGGGGAACTGACAGACATGCAGCAACAACTTAGCAGGGCGAATAGAATCAACTCCTTGCAACAATACCCACTAATCCTGGTAAGGCACCGTCATCCACTTCTGACTCCAGTGCACTAACATCGGGCTAAACTGTTCCAGCCAATCCATGCCGACGATGACATCATAAGAAGTGAGAGGGAGCACTCTAAAATCAGACACAAATGTGTGTTCACCCACTGACCACGGTAACTGGCGAAACCAGACAGAGCTATGCAAGACACCGCCGCCAGCCACTGTAACAGTACTGTTGTGAGCATGAGCGAAGGATACAGGAATCGGATCAGCAAGCGATTGACTGATGAACGAGGCTGAACTGCCTGAATCCAGCAGAATCCGGACACTCTGAGAACTGATGGTCCCCTGCAGACAGATAGCACGAGTTGGAGCAGCAGAGCCTACTGCAGCTTTGGATAGAGCAAAGAAGACCTGCTCTGCAGTAGGTTCTTCAGGTTGTGAAGTAGTGTCCTCATCAGCCTCTGACAAGCAGTCCCAGATACCTTCCACTGCGAGCAGGGCTTCAGTTGAACAAGTGTGGTCCCTGTACCACTTAGCTCCACATTTGAAGCATAAGCCTTGGGCACGGCGCATGGACTTGAGTGCGGCGAGCTTAGATGTTGGGGAAGAAGCAACAGCACCAGGTACCGCTGCGGCCGAGGTAGCGACATGGGCTGCTTTGCTGCGGCCGAATGGTGCGAAGATGACCAATCACCATGGCGGTTGAAGCGAGGCGCCGAAGAAACCTCCTCCTGTAACAGAGCGAGAGAGGCGGCAGAATCCAATGTTTGTGGTTGATGCAAAGTAACAATAGCCTTAATGTCATGACGCAATCCATCAACAAAGCGCATGGTAAAGAAAAACTTATCATGTGTCTGGGTGTATACTTTGAGCTGGTTTGTGAGTTGGGTAAAGCGAGCGAGGTATTCAGAAACAATGGATTGCATGTGGATGTGGAATAGCTAGGTAATCAAGGACTCATGACGCACCCGATCAAAGCGATCATGCATCAAGGCGCAGAATTGAGTCCAGCTTAGGTTGGGAATTTGTGGTTCGATTGACTGGTACCATAAGGAAGCAGGATCATTGAAATGCAACTCGGCAATCTCGATCCAGAGAGGCTCTTCCACGAAATACATACGGAAATACTTTTCCGCGCAAGTTTTCCAACGGCGAGGGTTGTCCCCATCAAAATGAGATACCGGTACCTTGGGCAACCGACCAGCCTGCAGGTTGTGGTAGGGCTTATCTGGTGGAAAATGTTTTGGGGGAGGGTAGGCAACTGTGTTTGGGATGGTAGGTGGTTGAGGTGGCTGATTGGAAGGAGGCTGGGAAGTGGTAGGAGCGTGGTGAACTGCATCAATCACAGGCGAACATTGAGGGGTTGGAGATGAGGACGTACCATTGGCCGGGCCGGGGACCCAGGTCGCGACGACCCTAGATCCCAGATCCCATGTAACCTAAGCGACGCGGTGCCCAACAACGGGCTGGGAGGCGGTGAGTCCGGCAGATGGGCGTGCGGCCGCCTGGGAATGCTGGACGACGCCGTGAGGCATTTCGTCGAACACCTCCGATGCAGAGGCCTTCTCCAGCTTCCGCACCGAGATGAGGATGTCGTCGAGGACGCCGTCGAAGCCAGGGCACCATTCGCAGAGCTTCCTCGTCTCCACCTCAAGGGCCTAGCTCGACGCGGTCGTCACGCGCGTCCTTGATGTGGGCGGTGCGCAGAGACTCGAGCTCGAGGAGGCGGGCGTTGTAGTCGGCGTCGCGGTCGGTGAAGCTGGCCTCTAGCGTCGCGAGGCGGTTGTCCACCGCCGCCACCTGCGGGTCCGTCGGAGCCACCTCCAGGTCGCAGAGGCGACGAGAGAGGTCGAGGATGCGGGTATCCACCACCACAGCCCGCTCACTGAGGTTCCGCTCCAGATCTGAGAAGCGGCGAGTCAGTCCGGCGTCTTGCTCATCGAATCGACAGTTGAGACCGGCGAGTTCATTGAGAACCCGCTGGATGTTGGGATCCATGGCACCGAGTCGCTTTTGACGACGGGCGTAGTGGAGATGGGGCTCGGGGTGGGATTCCAGGATCGGGAACGAGAATCCGATACCAATTTGTTAGCTAATTGATAGGGTTCAACAGCGATGTATTAATCTCAGTAGCAATCGAGTACAGCAGAAGGGGAATAGAGCAAGGTTCCGCCGCAGCGAGAGCAATTGGGGAAGAGGAAGGAGACGGGTTCAGAGAATACAAGTGATAATTTTCTTCGTGTCCCTCTTGACACAACTGCTAGAACATATACTACTGCCTCCAATCTGGGCCAGAGAAGCGAGTACTGGGCCTTGAGGTTCTTCTGGGCCTTGACGACGAGTCTTCCGGCCCAAGCGAGGACTCCTTCTTGGCTGCCTCCGGTACCAGGTCCTAGATGCTGACATGTTAGTATGAAGATACATGTATCTTATTATTGTGTATAAATTCGGCTCAACTAAAGATTGTTTTAGCTAGTTTGAAAAAAAAAATTAAGGTCCGGTGTTAGACCAACTCTAGCAAGACCTATACTTAAGCAAGCTCGTGGACACGGCACGTCACAAACTCCCACAACCACATGCTCCCCTCGCGGCGCCCACGCGTGGCTGAGACATTGAAGATGTCAAGTGGGCCTCTAACAATTAGTGTCTATAAGAGAATTTGAGGTTCAAATTTAGGTGCTTCTGAATTAGAGGCAAAATTTTAGACACTCAAAAGTACGAGAAAGTATCCAAATAAAAATTAGAGACCATGTTTTGCAGGCTCCTGTCTTGGGCTAACTTGAAGAATCCAAGGTAGCAACTAAGAACACGGCCGGGATGTGTGGGCGACTAATTTAAGACGACGGCATCTATCACTTGTCATATATTATAGATGTTGTGTCGTATGCCTCAAAAAGGTTATAAATTTAACTCTCTCTCCATACATAGAATATTAAATATTGATAAAATAAATAACTAATTGCACAGATTAGTTGTAAATCACAAGACGAATCTTTTAAGGCTAGTTAGACAATGATTGGATAATATTTATCAAACACAAATGAAAATGCTACAGTGCTTTTCAGGCTAGAAATTTGCTATCTAAACAAGTCCAGAGGCTAAATTTGCCATCTCTCGTGTATGTCCTCACTTTTTATACACCTTAGAGTCACAGGCGAGCTGGCGAGGCACTGAAGGACAGTGTACCAAAGTGAGTGAGCCCGTGGGTCAGGTGGACGGACAGAGTACACACGCAACAGAGACGGATCGGAGGCGGGTCAGCGAGTGTCCATGCCCGGCCATGCGTGCGGCCGGCCGTACGGGTGCGTCCGGCATGGCGCAGCGCAGCGCACGTGTGATCACATCAAGTACTCGACCTGTACTCCACTCACACCACTCTATCGTAGGCGTACTGTACGTACGTGCTCGCCGGCCGCTTTGCGTGCTCGCAGGCCATCACGCAGGCAGGGGCCGGATCGAGCCGCAGATCGATGGCAGTGCTGCACTGCTGCTGCTGGCCATCGGGATCCGCCGCGCGCGTATGAGGCTCTGCACTGCTGCTGCACTGCTGCTGGCCATCGGGATCCTCAGCTGCCGCGCGCATGCAGAGCGAGACGACGTACGTGGACATCCTACGGCATGCATGAGCATGCATCAGACCATCAGAGTGAGTGAGACTCGGCCAAAGCCAACGTGAGTGACGGCACGACACAGCACAAACGCTCACTAGTCTACCTGCCCTGCAACAAACTCGATCGATCACAACCTCTCGATCCGTCGATCGCTGCCACTTCATCACATTCATGCATGCAAGCATGCAACTCACTCACGACACGAAACAGCTCAATCACTTTTAAAGGAGGAACACGTGAAAACATGATCATCCATATAGTGTTGAGGCTTGTGATCAAAGCTACTAGTATGTATAGTTGAGGCGCTGCCACGACAACCTCAGACATAAACAATTCAGACATCTATCTTTCCATGCCACATATATGTAGTTTCAGTATTCAGCAACACATGGTGGAGACAGTAGCGTAACCTCAGACATAAACATCTCATCAAACTTAACATTGCATGGTTCTAAGGAAGCATCATGTTACTATAAACAGTCGTTAGTACTAAAGCATCTGAGTCCTTTCCATTTTCCGTTGATGTGTGCAGCGCGCGAATGCATGTGCATCCACAGTTGACTGAGTCGCATGCGCTCTCTGCAATCTCCCTCCAGCTCCAGCTTGTTAGGAGTGGACTACAAGGAAGGAACAAAACACCGAGCTGAGAGGGAGAGCCCTTTGTTATATTGTAGGTACAACTGAATCATGCATGCATCTGCAGCCAGAGCACAAGCATGCATCATGCATGTGAGGCTCTGCCATGCCAAGGACAGATGCTGTTGCCACCCCATCACTGCATCAGTAACCATCTGGCAACACGCTTGGCTTGGGCATCCAGGAAAGCCTCTTTATCTCTTGCTGCAAAATGTATCAATGGCAGTTACTCCCTGATGTCAACCGCTCAGCTAACCACGCACCCCATGGCCATGCATGCCCCACACCCCAGTCCTCCCCATCTCGATAAACAAAATTTTAGAAAAAGAAAACAATGCCTGTCCTTCATGTGAGAGCACCTTCCACACCACATGCTAGTGCTGCAGAATCAGGTGCTCATCAGAGTTGTTGACATTTCACCCAGCACTGCTGAAGTGCTGATGCATCAAAATCAGGTGTTCAGATTATTTTTTCCTCAAAGAAAAAAAAAAAAGAGGTGTTCAGAGTTTACATTGCACCTCACCTACCACTGGGATCACCACATTGCTTCATGCTGGCATTATGGTAAACAGGACGCAGGGTTCAACAAACGCATCGCAGAAAAAGGATGTCAGATGTCAGAAACAAGGTACAACCAAAATGCTTCAGCCTTCATGTGATGCTTGTTGTTAGTTCAGTGATTGTTCAGAATTCAGAGAAGAGCAACCAACGATTGTAGCTAGCTTACAAGACCTGCAATGCCATTTTTACTCTGAAAACCAACTCCTTTACACACCTCTCTCCCTCTCTTTTCTTTTTACTTTCAAAAGTGCACGAAACCTCTCAAAAGTGTTCCCGTCCCTTTTTTTGCTTGGGCATCCATGCCCGAATCGAGCCATAATCAACTTATATTATATGGGCCCGTCCATGGATACATTTGGGAACATTTTCAAAAAGAAAGAAATACATTCTAGGTATATAAAAAAGAAAGAAATGTAAACCAAAAAGATTTCGGGTTACACCATGAAGACTTGAAGAGTACACATAGCAGCGAGGACGACGGCTTTGGCGCCATGATTGATCACGGGGAAGAAGATGAGGCTGGCAGCTAGGGTTGCTGGAAGGTCTCCTGACTCCCTAAGGAAAGCCGAGCAAATATGATTGCTCTTGCTTGTCTTGTATTGTGTTTCATGGGCTGATTATAAAGAGTATATAGAACTAACACCTCTTGTGGCTAGACAATATGATACTATTTATATTTACTCTAAAATAGATAAATAACTAAGATAATTTGGGCCTTGTTCCCCCACTAATGGGCCTCCTTCTAGAATACTGTATGCCGGCCATAACAACACCGCTTCTAGAGTTAATAAAACTATAGGATCTATTATTAAAAATTGTGCAATTTTAGAGAACATATAAACAAGTCACAGGTCAGACAATGTAGGAAAAAAGTCACAGGGCCAAATGAGCTCAAACAATTACTAAATCCAAAACCAAGACATCTCGGCCATTTTTTTGGCGGGGGAGAGTGGAAGGAGGGGGGGGGGAGGAACATGGTGTTGGGGGTTCAGTAGTAAGAAAAAAAACGGAATTCTCAGCAATGTATAAAAACCGTTTGTGAAACTGGAATATTGCATGCACCGTTGCACACCTAGAGAAAACAATGAATACTCGCATACATAGTAAAAATAGAGGACCTCAGTGCACCATTTAACAAAAAATCAAGGGGGAAATTAAAGAAAAAGAAAA
Source organism: Cymbopogon flexuosus (assembly GCA_027790015.1). NCBI lineage: Eukaryota > Viridiplantae > Streptophyta > Magnoliopsida > Poales > Poaceae > Cymbopogon > Cymbopogon flexuosus. The sequence continues at coordinate 5,828 of JAKNSH010218963.1, read as the reverse complement.
GGGGAATGTGTATATATTAGGAACAATAAGGATATGTATATGCACACATTTCATACAATTTAGAAGCACTGACATACATTGGATTCCTTATCTTACATGAAAAACATATACATTCAAATTGATACATCAACTTTTGAGCACTAAAAGGTACCTGATACAGAAATAAAGCAAGACCTTCTATCCAGTTAGTGTTATCTGCATTATCTTAATAGAAGTAAATGTTGACATTGCTTCATGGGCTGCCTTCATTGAAAGAACAGGCGCAAAGCTTGGGATAGTTGTCAGTCAAATGTTCACCCATGCAATCCACTGAAATAAGGTTCCATCCAAGTCAGAAACAGAATTTCCTCAAAGAAAAAAAAGCCAGTAAAGCTTCCAACATTAGGTAGAACCTATTCCGACCAAAAAAATGTCCAAATAAAATTGGCAATGCCATTGATATAAGATCTATCATGGTGGGATTGCATACTCACCAAAATGGGCAGCCTCAGTAACTTCATCCGGATAACAACAACATTGTAAACTTTTTGGATTAGGATCAGACAGTACCGTAGCACCTCAGAACAAAAGGCTTGGTAGTATAGATGACACTTGTCCACAGAAATCTCAAGAAACCGCAGTATGAGCTTTGATAGAAGCAATTATGACGAGTAGGTTTCGAGTTCAGAGTCCATCACCATCATATGTTGCCCATCTTTCAATAACAACCTGAAACTCATTATCCCTTTTCCTGACCTGTGACCATTAGAAATTAAAGATTTGCTAAGCAAGCTGCACTGGACCACATAGAGTGGACGTTTGTATATCACACAGTTCAAATAAAGATAGTGGCTAGTGCAGTAGTTATGCTTAAGATGTCAATATGTCATGCTTCAAATAAAATTTACAGGTAAAGCTAGCAAGAAATATAGGTACAGAAAGAACTGAAATGATTGGTCCTAATTAACTTTTAATGACGTTTACAGGTATATCAAGCAAGAAATATAGGTACAGAAAGAACTGAAATGCCTGGTCCTAATTAACTTTTCTCGCACCACCAAAAGTATCCCTGAATATGTCACATATCAAAACTTGATACATGGTTTGTAGAATGTTTACCTCAACCAGTGGCTTCTTGCCATGCAGTAGCATATCCACACTCCTTTCTGTCTGCACATAGAAATTCAGCATTGTGTATCAGCATCTGCACAAATGCACGACAAGAAAAATAATACAAACCATTTTCTGAGAGATTCCATTTTGGTTGCATCCTAGGCTTTGAGGCTCATATTGGTTGGTGAAAGAAAAAACAGCAGCAGTGGTGGGGAAAAAAAACTTAAATTAAAAATGCAATAAAATGTCAGGTAACCATAGTTCAGAAAGAACAATATTGCAATAAAATACACAATCATTTTTATTAATTAAAAATGCAAGGATCTTCGAAAATGTAGAGAAAACCAATGGAATCAAAATTGTGTGCAAACACTTAGTATAGTTTCGAAGACTCCAAGTACCATCCTCAACATTATCTTAAATTTTGGTTTTTATCCTCTCTGTTTACTTGTTTAGTCAAAGGGGCGCATGTATTCTAAGAACATCTCTGGTGTAGTTTGTCTATAAGGATTCATACCCCTTTATCTTTTTTTTAATATAATGACTATCTTAAATTTAAGAAATTCAATATCACTGCAAACTTTCCCTAAACCGATTTCGACTGTTTAGCATATAAATAACATAGATCGACTTACCCGATGTGTTACCCAGTAATGTCGCTCCCTCATTTCAATGAGGAAAGGGAATGTTGGAGGAGCTTTCCTCTCCAGAATACTTTTCTGACTTCGTCGAGCACGAGCCTCATCGTCTCCAAGAGTAACAGTTTCTACACCTCCAATCTGTTTTCCAGAAGATAAGAAATTTCACTGAACTGGTGCAAATAATTACTTTTAAGCTTAATCACTTCTTTCAGTAAATGTTTGACACATGGACTCTCTAATTAGGTATGGACACAAGAAATTTTAGATGGGAGCTGTCAAGCTATTATATTGACAGCTACTCTTCTCAATAAGCAAAAGTAACAAAAGAACTTCAGATATCCTTGTAGAGTAACAACACTTTTTTCATCTTAATGATCCATTTTTTTACCAATGTTTAGACTATGCAGGTATAGTGAATTTTTTTTTCATTTTGTTTATTTGCAAAATTGTGATAATGTCATAATGATAGCATTACCAAGTCAGATAAGGTTGGATTCTTAATGATGTTTGCAAGTCTTTCTCCATGGGCAGTGCCAATAAGCATAACACCCCTTTCTGCAATTGATCGACAAGCTTGTGCTTCTGCTTCAGTTCCGATCTCATCTACAATAACCACCTCAGGCATATGGTTTTCAACCGCTTCAATCATCACCATATGCTGCATTGATGGTTCAGGTACTTGCATTCTTCTTGCTCCACCAATCGCAGCATGAGGGACATCCCCATCCCCACCAATCTCATTACTTGTGTCCACAATTACCTGCCCTAAACACCAGTATGAAAATAATCTATAAGGTACAAGAAGTACATTGAACTGGAAATAGAAAAGTACAATAAAGAAACATACCACTCTTTTCTGAAATTCATCTGCTAAAACACGTGCAATCTCACGCATAACAGTAGTCTTGCCTACCCCAGGCCTGATTGAAGAAAAGAAAAGAAATTATTGAAGAACAGCTAAGCTTTGCAAGTTATTTGAAAAACAAAGTGAAAACAGAGTGTGCAACTATTATCACATATGTATTCATTGATACAACAATTTTCATAGTCAGTACTTGGCTACTAGCTTATCTATATATATGAAAGGTGCAATTAAGATCGTAAACATTCAAGGAACAGGGGCGTACCTTCCCAAAAATAGAATACTTTCTTTGTAATTTAGGAGATCACGAACCATGTCCACATGCCCGGTAACAGCTCGGCCCACTCGACAGGTCAGACCAACAACCATTCCTTTCCTGCTCCTTATAGCAGATATCCTATGTAAAGTGCCTTCAATTCCTGCACGGTTGTCACCTCCAAACTCTCCTACAGCCTTCTGAGCATCCTCCAACTCTTTCTGTGAGATCTATGATAAAAAAGATCCATAGAGGAGGAAATTATAGTTGCAGTTTTGCATGCACTCACAATATTATGTTGTGCGCTCATCAAGAAAAAGTATGGTTGTGCAGTATAAACATTTCTAAAGATCTATGAGCAGAAAGAAATTAGCAGGCAACCAGCAGAAGATTTGAGACTAACATAATTTACACTAGAGACAAGACGATGAGACTAACCACACCACAATGTACCAATATCTGATCTCTCTTTATTGCTACCTTTTCTTTTCAAGGTACTATTGGGCTCCACAATATTGACAAGGAAAGTATGTACGATCACTGCAAGCATAATATTACACATTTCAGAATTCAGACTGAATGGCTGTCACATACCTCACTGTCCCGTAGGTATTGGCCACCAGATTCACCAAGGAACCGTGCCTCTGGTCGTCTCCCCAAATCCAGAATGACCTAATTGATGACTTATCAGTTGGCATCACATATGCAACCACAACATTTTCAGATGAATTTCTGAGTAGAATGAGGCTTGTAATGGTTGAAGCCTTGAAGGAGTCAGGTCGGTACATCTATCTCACCTCAAGCAGTTGGTCCTTTCTAGGTTCATTCTGCAGATTATCTCGCAAATCTCTCGGGAGAATCTGCAAAAACAAGAATAACACCCTTTGATCACTCGATCTATTTTTGTATTAAAAAAAACGTAAGAAACCCAAAGCACGAGTCTGGTAAATACTAGTTTAGTCATCAATACAAGTAGCAAATGATATTGGAACATAGATTGAGCATGGGATGGGACACATGATTTTTCTTCTGTGTTGAAATTGTTTCATAGAGACGCTTGTATTCTGGATAATTCATGCAGGGCTTGAAGATCCTTCTTGCCGTGCAAGGAGAGGATGGAAATTTGCATGCTTGGTATACTTGTAGTTGTAGCTCCAGAGGCAGAGATAGTTACATCAACAAAAAATAGGAATTCATATAATACCCAAAATCCTGTCCTAATTTGGACAAGTTTAATTTTCAGTGCTCCCAAACCTCCACCTACTAGCACAGCACGGCATTATGCGATTAGGAGCAAAAAGGAGGATCTAAAAGGAGTGACGGACGATGACCTGCAGGAGCTCAGAAAGGTCGTCCTCGACGATGCCTCCCCACCCGGCGCCAGCCTCAGCGGCGCAGCCAGCGATGCCGGGCCAGGCCCTGCCCCTGCTCCTGCGCCGCCGCCTGAGAAGAGGATGCGCCGGAGGGAGCCTCGGGGTGGGGTGCGAGAAGTGGAGCAGGCGGCGTGCGGCACACGTGTCCATCGCGCGGCAAACTAACGCCGGCGCCGGCGGTGGCGCCGTCGCGCAGAAAGGAGCAGCGAGCGGTTGTGCTTGTGCCGTTTCCGGACGGGATGGATAACGTTTTGCTTCTCCCTTTCCGTTCGCGCGGTTTTTCTCCCCCAACAAAGTGAATATGGGCATGATTTCTCCGAGGAATCCTCATGGCCCAAAATAATGGGCCCATTACAGGAAATCATAACACTCCCAAATTCAAACCAGAATTGGACAGTTTCTGTCTTCATAAAATCTGCTGGGATTCCAGCTAATAATTTTAGAAGTATTTTCTAGAGGGGTACCTTTTCTTGTTGCATGCAGTGTCAAACTACAGTGAGTTGTTTCCTTTCCTCTTGCTTCAAATTATTGCTTGGGTATGAGAATTTGAGAATAAGTAACTTAAGATAGTTCCTGAATGCATGAGTGACTCTGGAGTTTTTGTTTTGATGCCAGAGATAGAGTAGAAAACGTGAGTCGGTCCTGGATTGGCATGAAGCTGTATGGAAACATACCTGAAAATTGATGGCCCAAATTCTCAATTCTTTAATTTTTATCTGGTGGATTTTGTCCAAGTTAATGCCTTTTCATTGTTTTTTCACAGGTAGCTAGCCAGGGTTTAGTACAGTCACAGGCAGGACTTTCTTCATCGTTATATCAAGACAGATAACTTCCTCATGAGCTTAGACCGAAAGCAAGTCAGGTAGTTGCTACTCATGAGCATTTTACCAGTTTTTGGCACCACAGCAATAATAAGGGTCCTTTGCAATCCTTTGCGAGAATTCTGCTCAAGGTGCAAACCGAACGGTTCAAAACATATATATCTGTGTAATTTAGTCAGCAATTTTACAAGAAAAAAATGCATCATATAATCATATTAGTTCACTGTCACTATTGAAATGCTGAAATCAAGAACTTGATATATAGATGAATAGACAAACACAAAGGGTTCCTTTTGTTTAATATAAAGATCTGACTGGGTATTTGTTTCTTTACCTCCAAAGATCTTGTATAAAGTACAGTAAATTAATATTCAAAAGTATAGTAAACTCATGTTCATAACTGCTCAAAACCAGTCAAAAACTAAAATACGATAGCAGTTGTAACACCTCGGTGTTAAGCATCGTCATTAGCACATCATCATTTCATGATCATCATCTCAAACATCTGACGCATGAACGCAGCCATTTCACGCTGTGCTTCTTCAGTATTGCGTTGACTTCCTAGCATAGCGGTCATGAATTGATCAGCGGTGAGAGGAGGCGGAGGCGGAGGCCGACGATCACCATCTCCACCACAACCATTCCCACCATTGCCATCGTTTCCCACAGGATCATCACGGCCAGTGGGGCCACTGTTATACCCGCGGCCACTGCGCGTATTCATCTGCACAGACCATACGCAACCAATTGTCACATTGCTGTCATCAAATAATTATAGTAGAT
>JAKNSH010218754.1:0-23319 GCA_027790015.1 Cymbopogon flexuosus | reverse complement strand
GACTTGTGTAGGTGGCTTGCATAGTTTAGTTGAGCTAGTGCTAGAGAGCTTCGCCATCTTAAGTACTAACAATTTGTTTTAGTGCTTTGCAAGAAATTTTTATAGGCTATTCACCCCTCCTCTAGCCATTTAGGACTTTTCAACAAGGAGACCAGCATGGGCATCCTAACCGACTAGGAGGCCTGAAGCTCATTCGGTTCGAGCCACCAAGGTGGAGGCCCAAAAGACGGCGATGCAGCGCCCTGGTAGATTCTGGATGTCCACATGTTTTTACGATTTCTGTTGATTTGGGAGGAGATCTGGCATGAGACCAGTTCCATTACTTTCCTTATCAAATTATCGTTCCATCCATGTATGGAACATTGAAAACGGAGTCCGTATGCATCCGTATGACCAGTTTTGCTCGGGTATGCTCCTAGATTCCGAGGTGCACTCGAAATTGGTTTGGGCCTCTACCTTGGTGAGTCGAACTGAATGAGCTTCGGGCCTCCTTGTTGGTTAGGATGCCCATGCTGGTCTCCTCGTCCTCTTCGTCCAAGTGTGATCATATGCATGTCAGTCATGTCCTCATCAGTTGGTCCTGGACATTTGTCTCGTATGGGTAGGCTGGTTCGATCATTCGACGAGGACGTCAAATCCTAAGGGTGGGTGCATGTCATACCCCACTAATGGGCTATAATTGGGCTAGTTCTGATGGGCTGCGATGAAAGCCAGGCTACTATAGCTAGGGATTTTAGTCCCACATTGGAATCCAAGAGGAGATGAACCAGCTTAAAAGCCTGGGCCTGGGAGGCGGTTAACTCTGTATCGATCCTTTTGTGCGAAGCGAGGACGAAAGCGTAATAGAGTTAATTAGCAGGTGTGGTCCATTCAACGTGTAGAATGGGCCTTAGCTGTCATCTCGGGTCGGGGCGTTACAATTTTGTAGGGGGTGGAAAGGCTATAGCACCTAAGAATCCTTGCAGGCTTCCTGTTAGTATCTTTGCCATCAAAGGATCCTTGCAAGCTTCATGTGACCCAATAGGGAACTTGTATGCAAGTTTAGAGAGATAATTTAGATTAATTAGTGGTTCTTTATGTTATTCTAATACCCGTGAAGACATGTAACTATATATACATTTACTTTAGGTTATTTTCATGATAACATAGGTCGGTAATTTAGATCATCATTGGGGTTGCTTTATAATATTATTTTTCATAGTAGTACGAGCGGGTATTTTATACATAGATTTCAAGGACTACTTTAGACGTAAGTCTAGGTGTTTACTTTGTGTTGAAGTGTGGAATTTAGCCTGCTTTACATGTTAGTTTAATAAATTGAATAGGTCTGATACCTATTATTATTGATCACGAATCATGATTAGAATCTAGTGAATTGACAGTTAAATGTTTTTATTTCCAGGAATTTCTTAGATTTGTCTTTTTAGTGCTCCTAGACTCCTAGTTATGATCAATGTAGAGGCCCAAAAATATCAATGAATAGAAATTTTTGTGAGAATTGATAAGATTTTTTCTAACACTTATCTTAATGATTAATGTTTTGGCTTCAAAAGAGGCTAAAATTAATTAGTAATAGTAGGACGTCCGGTCTCTATTCATCACTCACTGATATTCTCTAATTCATGCGGTGGATGACTAGCTCGCCTCTTCCCCTGCCTCGCCGATGGCGGGCTGCCGCCGTGCTGGCAACCTCGCCACTGTAAGCTCTCTCGAACTCTGCTCCCGGCTACGCCTCCATGGCGCTTCCTTGGCTGTCTTTTTCTCCTGGTTTGCACTTTCTGGATGACCTGCGTGCCTCTGCGGGGCTCCCTATTTCCTCCTAGATGGAGGACTCCTTCTTCCTTGTTGCTTCCTTTGGCCGTTGCAAATTCAAACCCCCCCCCCTTCGGCTGGGCAAATCATTCAGGCTATGATTGGGGAAAATGCCTCCTGCTTCAAAGTCGTTGCTCTGCAGATCGTGTTTTCAAATTCTCTATTGCCTGCAAGCAAACAGAGTTGGCCATCTATCGATCAAGATCTTTTGAATGTGATGCCTACAAAGTCTTCTTTCACCTCTGGGGTGGGTGTGGCCCTGACTGGCGCTGTGAGCTTGCTCTCTTCCTTGATGAGAAGGATAGTTCCTGGCAATTTGCTCGCCCCTTGCGCTTTGGTTCTTGCTCTTATGCTGATGTTGTTCACCGCGCTGGCTCTTCTGTTCGCCATTTGCCCCTCACGGGCGCCAACTCAATTCCAATGGGTCCTGCTCGCCCTCAACCGGCCATGTCTCATGACAAGGTGTTTGATCGTCTTCGTACACCGGCTCAGGCCGCCGCCAGAGTTTCTACTCTCAGACGGCTTAAGTTTCCAGATGGGCATCCACAAGCGCATCAGAATCTGTGCAGAAATTTTGTCTTTGCTCAACCTGGCTCTCGTCTTCCCCAACTCCGGTGAGCTCCCGCTGCCGAGCTAGTTCCCCAGCTATGTCCTCCTTGCCTCTTACCTAGACACCTTAGGTCCCAGTGCCGTTGGCCAATCAGGTGCACAACGTGCCGTTCCTCGGGCCATGTCTCGACATCGTGTCCTGTGAAGAACTTCAATAGGGGACATGATTCAAATTTGATTAAAGGGAAGGTGGCGCTGGTCGACTCACGGGACTGGTTCCAGGCTCCGGCCTCAGGTCCCTCGAAGCCGTCGATGTTTAACTCGTTTGGGGATTCGATGCTGGCCCTTCATCTAACTGGGCCCAGCCAACCGCCCCCGCTGATGTTCAGGTTCCATGGGCTACGCACACGATCCATAATCCCAGCGCGGCTGCCATTAATGTGGAACCGGCTTCCTAGATGCTTGCCGCCTCCTCGAATACTCCTTCAACCCAGGGAGCGGTCATTCCTCTTCCTGCATGAGAAAACCACACTCCTGAGCTACTGTACAACTCACCTCCGATCGTCGGAATTGACCTGCCGCTGTTGATCGATGAAGCGGTTGCATCGCCATTGCCCATGGCATTCCAAAGAATTGATCCGAGGCCATTCGTGGCTCACAATATGGTGTGGGAAGAGATTGTCAACCGACCGACAATGGTGCGCGCGGTGGCTTCAAGAAAATCCACATCGAGCAATGAAGGAATCGCAAGAAATAAGGACCTCGCCATTGTCACCATCCAGCCGCTACTGGGTAACATGCTCAACTTTGATGAGGTTGATGAAACCCTGCATGAGTTCTATGCTTTTAGAAGAATCGGTGTTCTTGATATTCAACCCTACTATCTGGGCCAAGCATACATCCATTTTCGTAGGGCCCTGGATAGGGATATTCAGCAGGGGCCGATTCCATTTGATAACTTGGTTCTTACTTTTATTCGGCATGATGAGTCTGGAAATGCTAGGACTGTGCTTTTCAACACCGAATGCTGGATTATGATGCTGGGTTTTCCCCCAAACTATCAAGAGGAGCAGTTCTATAAGGATGCAATTGGCTCATTTGGGAAGCACCTTTTTTGGCAATATAGTAAGATTGAAGTTTGACTAGGGTGATTATCAGGGCTAGGGTGACAGTTGTGCAATCTATTCTGCATTTTATTATGTTTTGTGAATCTCTAGGGTTTGTGGGGCAGTCATGGACTATGCAATGTGAAGTGTTGCAGCATAATCTTCTGGGAGGTGGACCCCTAGATGAAGATCCAGTGCCCGAGCTCCCAATTGCATGGGCTCCTTTTGACATCTTTGGTCTGGGTCAACCAGGGGCTGGACCTGTTCAAATGGAAGAACAGAATCAGAATATGATGTAGGAGCAGAATATGCAGAATTAGGCAAATGAGAACATGCAGATTGTTCTAGACCAACAGGGGCAGGAAAAATGTTGATGATGATTGGGAGCCTTGGCCTGTTATGCAAGACCAGTAACAGCAGTTAGTTTTGTTAGCCCATGACCTAAATCAAGCCTCCAGCAGGAACAGGAGTTGGACCTGAATCTGCCTGGACAGGAAGCGGATTTTAATCCTCAAGAAGTGATAATCAACCCTACACACCCAGCTTAGGGGTAGTTTCTTGATATTGATGACTTGCTAGAAGGAAATAATGTGTTTGAAGAAGTGATAATTCAGCACAACCTCCCTCTATTAACCCTGATGAACAGGCCCTGATGGACCTAGCTGATGAGACTATGCAACTACAAGTTCTCCTCCTTCATGTTGTCCCTGTTGATGTGCTTGATGAGGACATCCCACTAGATCAGTTAATTGAGTTTGATGACAATGGGATACCACTGGACCTGGATGAGGCCCTGAATCAGAATGGGCCCAATGAAGGCAATGTAGGTAATGGTGGGGGCCTGTGAATGAAGTTCTCAATGTTGGCATGGTGCTAATCCAGCAAAGTGGAATTGAACAGGCCTTTGCTGAGAGGGAGGAAAGGATCAGAACTGCTGAAGCCACATGTTTATAGGCCACGTTCTTCTGCCCAGGTATGCCAAACTCTCTCAGTGTCAGCATCCCTGTTGAATGGGCAAATTTTTTTACCGCTATGCTTATGTGTCCAGAGAGGTTTGACTGGGCAAAATTTCTTTCTTCAGAAGGCATAAAATTTATATCTGGTCCTTGAGGTACAATTGACTTTTCTTTACCAAAAGTCTGCCAATAAAGAATAACTCAGTTTGTATCACTGAGATCATCTCTGTTATAGATGAAAAGGCAGCTGTGAGATGCAGGAGGGAATCTAGAGGAGTTGTTGTCCCCACTGCCTAGGAAAGGAAAGGGCAATGGACTCCTCTTGTGGACACTGAGGTAAGAAGAAGTCCACGACCAAAACCCACTTATCATGATTCCAGACCGACAGCTTGTTCTGACAAAAGATGTTCTATTTGTCCCCCTACACCTCCAACTGTCTGCTAAGCTAATTAGAGATTTGGGCGTGCAGTTCTGTGGCATGGACCCTAACACCTTGACTGATGAGGCCCTCAAGAAAGGCAAGAAGGAGCAGCCCATTGGAAAAAAAAAGGAAGACAACTAAAGCTAGCAACAAGAACCAGGCCTCAAAAGGAAAGGCTGACACCAAGAAAAAAGCAGGAGAAAGGAAGGAGGATGCTGATGCATCTGAGGAGGAGGGCTTTTAGTAGCACTCTTTGGCTCAAGATGCATAGACATTAATTTTGTTATATGTCTTAGACCGCCTCAGATCTTGTACCTAGCTTTGCTTTTGGTCTGCAGTAGTGTCTTTCTCAGACCTGTTATTGATGGATCAGAACAGCCATAGAAACTAGAATGTGCTGTCTTGGAATGTCAGAGGCCTTAATGCTTCATGGAAATGGGATGCAGTTAAGAACAAAATCTTGCAATCTTCCTGTGATATCTTCTGTTTGTAGGAAACAAACAAGGAGGTTATTGATCCTTCTTTTCTCAGAAAAATTTGCTCACCTTGTTTTGATTATTTTGAATTTCTACCTTCTGTGGGGGCATCTGGTGGTATTCTTGTTGCTTGGAAGGGATATGAGTACTGTATTTCAGTTGAGTTTACCTCTGCTCATAATATATAGTGCTCATTGGGTCATGACTAGAGTATATGGCCCTTGCTCTATTGAGGGCAAAGCTATTTTCATCAACTAGTTCAAGGAAATTCAAATGCCTGACAATGTTGACTGGTTGGTGCTGGGTGACTTCAATCTGATCAGAAAACAAGAAGACAAAAATAAGCTAGGTGCAAATTTTGCTGAAATGATGATGTTCAATGATGCCATCAGCTCTCTAGGCTAAATGAAATCCTTCTGTAGGGAACAAAGTTTATACCTAGTCTAATATGCAACCCTCACCTCTGTTGGAAAAGTTGGATTGGGTCTTCACCTCTAGCCAAGGCTCTTGACATGATACCCTCTGACCACACACCTTGCATTGTGTCCATCTCCACAGTCATTCCAAAAAGTAAAGTCTTCATATTTGAGAACTACTGGCTCCTACATGATCAATTTGCAGGCATTGTTTCCCTGGCAAGCTGTTGTTCAACACTTAGATAGTGCTAGATGTATTATAGCCAAGTTTTAAGCTTTTGAGGAAAGAGTTGAGAGAATGGCAGAATGATAAGTTTGGCTTAAAGGATGCTATTGCAAATTCTAGATCTGTAATGCTATTCCTGGAAATCATTTGTGAGTATAGAGACCTTAGTGTGGAGGAGTGGAATTTTAAGGAGGCTCTGAGAACCCATCTCCTGAAAACAAAGAGGCACCGTCAAATGGGTCACCCTAGGATATGCTGGCACCAAGTTCTTTCATGCAAATGCAACCATTAGGCATAGAGGTAACTTAATCAGGAAGCTGACTTCTGAGGATGGTACTGTGGTCTCTGATCACACTATTAAAGAAAAAATCATATGGGAGGACTTCATGATAAGACTGAGCTCATCACAATTGGATGGCTTCAATTTGGACCCTACTCTATTTGTTCAAATTAGTGACCTCCTTGAATACCTGGAGGCCCCATTTACCAATGATGAGATTGACAATGTAATAAAGTGCCTTCCAAATGATAAATCCCTAGGGCCCTATGGGTTCAACAATGAGTTCTTAAAGAAATGCTGGCCAATGATCAAGTAGGATTTCTATAGACTCTATCAAGACTTTCATGGTAATTTTGTGTGCCTCAGAAGCATCAACTCATCATATATTACAGTCATTCCCAAAGTAGACAATGCCAATAGAGTCAATGATTTCAGGCCTATCTCCTTTCTCAACTCATCGGTCAAGTTGATCACCAAAGTTCTCTCCAACAGACTGCAGCATTCCATTACCCACCTAGTCCACAGAAACTAGTATGGCTTTATCAAAACAAGGACAGTCCAAGACTATCTTGCCTGGGCATTTGAGTACCTTCATTTATGCCACCATTCAAAAAAAGAAATTGTCATCATCAAGCTTGATATCGAAAAGGCTTTTGATAGAATTGAGCATTAGGCAATGATCACAATCATGGAAGCTAAAGGGTTTGGTCAAAGATGGGTTCAATGAATGAAGTCGATCTTTACCTCAGGCACATCTGTTGTCCTTCTAAATGGTTTGCCTGGTAAAACATTCCACTACAAAAGGGGAGTTAGGCAAGGGGATCCTCTGTCTCCACTCCTATTTGTTCTTGCTGTTGATTTCCTACAATCCATGATTAATAAGGCCAAGGACATGGGTTTGCTCAACCTCCCAATTCCTACAGCATCATCTAATGACTTAGTATGTTGATGACACTCTTATCATTGCTGAAGGTGATGCTAGACAACTTTTCTTCCTTAAATCTCTGCTCAACAGTTTCTCCCTTGCCACTGGCCTCAGGGTTAATTTCAGCAAATCAATGATGGTGCCAATCAAAGTTTCAAATGAAAAGTTAGATCACTTAGTTGTAACTTTTGGTTGTTCCAAGGGATCCCTTCCCTTTACTTACTTGGGCCTGCTTCTGAACATTGAAAGACCAAGAATAGTAGACTTCTTGCCACTCTTAAACAAATATGAGAAAAGGTTGTCTGGACTCGCAACTTTCCTAAATCATGCTGGCAGATTACAAATGGTCAGTGCTGTTTTCACAGCACTCCCCACTTTCTATATGTGCACTCTTGCCTTGCCCAAGGGAATCATAAAGCAAATTGATAGGTTCATTGCCTTTGGAGGGGTTCTGATGTAAATGCCAATAAAATGCCAAAAGATGCTTGGAAGAAGGTTTGTATGCCAAAGTCTGAAGGAGGATTAGGGGGTTATTGATATTGAGAAACAAAATAAGGCTCTCTTGCTAAAAAATATGGATAAATTCTTCAACAAGTTTGACACCCCATGGGCTAACCTGATCTGAAAAAAACTCTATAAGAATGATCGGCTGCCAAATCACACAAAAAAGGGATCCTTTTGGTGGAGAGACAATTTTTGAAGCTGCTGTCTGATTTCATGTTGATTGCATCCCTTTCGATTCAGAATGGTGAAAGCACCCCTTTTTGGCATGATGCCTGGACTGAACCCACCCCCCCCCCCTCCTCCGGTTGTTTACATTCCTGAGCTTATTTCCTTTGCCAAGAATAAGCAAATCTTGGCACAGAAGGTCATCAACATTCAGAGCACCACTGAGCTTTTCCACCTTCCACTGTCCCAAATTGCCTTCTCACAGCTTCAGGGGGTTGATCATCTTCTGGAGAGCATCAACCTTACTGAGGAGCATGACAAGTGGATCTACAATTGGGGCAATTCTTTTGCTTCCACCAAAGTTTACAAGAGACTAGTTGGTCATTCCATTATTGACCCCGTTTATAAATGGATTTGGAAGAGCAAGTGTCAGCCAAAACACAAAGTTTTCTTCTAAGTCCTGGTCAAAGACAGATTAAGCACCAGGAATATACTGAAAAGAAGGAATCTGGACCTGGACTCCTACAGTTGTGTGTTTTGCAACATCCTTGAAGAAGAAACTCTTCAGCACCTGTTTCTGGATTGCCCCTTTGCTGCCCAATGCTGGAATTTGATCAATGTGCAAATACCACTCCAGAGCTTAGTGCCAAGCATTTTCAGCCAGATTAGAGATCAACTTGCCTTGCCATTCTTTATGGAAATAATCATTATCCTGTGTTGGTCCACCTAGTCAGTAAGAAACAGCCTGATCTTCAATGGAGTGCAAGTTAGTCTGAACAATCGCCGAAGTTTATTTCTCAAGGAACCGTGGCTGTTACAGCACAGGATCAAGGCCCCCTTTCTGATTAGTTTATAACATGGATACAAGATCACTGTTACACTGCTTGTTGTTATTTAGTTTCTTCTTTACTTTCTTCATTTCTTGAAGAGCCTGCCTTATGCTCCTCTTCTATTCTGTACTTAATTTGCATACTCTGTGTTTTGTTTCTTTCTTAATAAAGCCACTGTTGGGGCTACGGCCCTCCAGATTTGTCAAAAAAAATATATTCTCTGATTCACAATTTGAGTGGAGGCATCTGTTTTTGTTTCTCATCTACTTCTATTAGAGTATCTCTTCGAGCTTATCAAAATAACTGACTAACTCGTTTTTCCAAAAAGGAACCGTCGATTTTGTTTCTGAACTTTCTAAACATGAGCATGCATTTGGTAAACTCACTCCTCCAAATTTCAGGTATGCGACTCAGCGACTGCACGATCTCTCCCCCTCCCCAGCATTGTGCCGTACGGAGTAAGCTAGCCAGCTGGGGTTCTACAGCTCACTGTGAACGTCTGCAGCCAAGTAGGATGGCCGGACCACATGTTTTGCTGAGCCTTGAGGGGCATTGAACTTTTTTGGTTCTAACCCCTCACATTCACTTATCTCACAAAGTGGCAAGTCATTTGCCACCCCCCACTACCAGTGGCAACTGGTTAAATATCCTCATGTTTGTTTGTTTTTTTAGCAACCAAATATTGCAAGCTATTGGGAAAAAGGCACAAAATTATCCTCAATTTGGACATAATCCAAGATTCGGCAATTGTTTGTTAAGGAGATCCTGAATCCTCTGACGTGCAGTTTGATCTATTTTAACTCAAGAATAATACACTATATAGTGGATATGGATATGATGACAATCACCGTAGTACTATTATTATAGATCTTGTAGTAGTATACTGTACTCGACCTGCGATTATGATAAAGACATCTTTAACTAGAAGTACTTTCTAAAATCTTTAGTCAATTTCTGTAAGATGAACGTGACTAAAAAACTTATACTGTTGCGATCATCTGACACTCTCAGATTGAAACATGATTTCCAAAACTCATTTGTTACTAAACAAATATATCTATCCAAATACTATGTGGTAGTGTAGATTTATAAGCTGTGTACTGAAAGTGACGTCAAGTACATTAGTGGCAGAGACTCAACAGATACCTGCAGATTCTGAATACCATAACCATAAAAAACAGGATGATGTTATACTTGTCCCTTTCTATGACACAGGACTGTTTAGTAATTTCCCAAACAGCCCATGATACATTCTGCACCCTTTATTAAACCTCTAGCTACAACATCTTACTCCATCTTGTCTAGTTGGACAGAAGTTCTCTCTTTCTTGACTGACTCCAACTACACCGCAACTTCCTTTGCCCTTGTCCCATCCATCACAATTGAGCATGGCTAGGAAGTGCTCCAGCTGTGGAAACAATGGCCACAACTCCAGAACTTGCAGTGGTCACAGATGCCAAGGGACCAGCATTAGCATCAGCAGCAGCACTAGTACTTGCTGTGGTAGCATGAGGCTGTTTGGAGTGCAGGTGCAGGTAGGCTCCTCTCCTCTTAAGAAGTGCCTCAGCATGGAGTCCCTGTCACCAATTGCCTACTATGGAGCTGCTGCTGCTGCTGCTACGTCAAGCTTGTCGCCTTCCGTGTCTTCGTCTTCGTCTTCGCTTGCCTCAATAGAGGAGAGCTCCATGTCAGATGGCCTCGTGGTCAGGATTCAGGACAGGAAGAAAGGTGAGATTGTGAACAAAACTAAATGTTCTTGCTTTCAGTTAATTTGTTATTTTCTAGTCCTGTTTCAGAGTTTCTTTTGCTTTGATCCTGAATGTTGTTCCGAAGCTGTGAACTTCAGTTACTTGTCATAGTTTCTTACAAGGACTGATTGATCTAAGTCTATGTTTGGGACTGTATGTTTTCTGTAGAACAATGATTTTGGTCTGTAACAATTATCAAACGATAAGCTCCTGGCCGAATTGTGAACTTCTCATCAAGTGATTAGACAAATTATTTTCTATGTCAGTTGTATCAACCAACGACTAGTTATCTCCTGAATGAGCAGTATGCCTCGGAGCTGTTTCACATTTCAGGATGTCCTTGTATTCTTTTGTAACTCCTGAATAAGCAAAACAACTGTACGTGTACGTCTCAGGAGTTCCATGGACCGAGGAAGAGCACCGGATGTTCCTTGCCGGCCTAGACAAGCTTGGGAAGGGCGACTGGCGAGGCATTTCCAGACACTTTGTCACAACACGGACACCAACACAGGTGGCCAGCCATGCCCAGAAGTACTTCCTGAGGCAGAACAGCCTCGCACAGAAGAAGAGAAGGTCCAGCCTCTTTGATGTGGTAACTGACCTGATGAATTCTCCCACAAGTCGACACCTTTTGTTGCTTGGCAGTATGCCATATGATTTTTACCTACAAACTCTGCAGGTTGAAGGCGCCAACAAGGCAGCAATCCGCAGGACAACATCACTATCCGAGCAGAAATTCTCCAGCCTCTCTCCGGTGGCCGTCGACGCAAGGACGACGAAGCGAGCTGAGCTGCTGCCTCCATGCCTGAACCTGATGAAGAGCAGGGCATCACAATGGGCTGGTAGTGGTAGTGGTAGTACTGATGCATCACAGTCACAGAACCCATCTTCCTTCTACCTGATGGCAAAGCCTCAGGCACAACTCCAGATGCCTGATCTGGAGCTAAAGATGTCGACATCCAGGTTATCCGAACAGCCTAGTGCCTCCCGGGGCACGCCTCTTTTCGGAACTATCAGAGTTACCTGATCTTCTTCTTCTTCTTCTTCTTCTTCTTCTTCTTCTTCTTCTTCTTCTTCTTCTATCCTCGGTTATCAAGAAGAGGGATGAGAATCAGAAACTGGCGTCTAGGAGATAATAAGGCAACTGAAGCAGAAAGAATCTATACTGTAATTTCGTATGTTAATTAACCACGCCCTCTGGAAAAAAAAAAGGCAAAGCAAAGAGATGCAATAAATTGTGTATCTTATATTATCATATTTCTCTTATCACCTTACCTTTATGTTGACACAAAGGCATGGCAAAGTAGTTGCCCGTCATATTTCAGAGCGTGGAAAAGGTGAAAGTTGAACCTATAAATATTCAGTTTGCACTTGCAGTGATCACTGACAAGGACAGGCAGAATGACCTCCACTGCACACAAACATGATCATGTCACCCTTGTAAAATACCTTACCCCTGCATGCATATGCATGCATGAAGCTCATTTGAGAGATATCAAAATTAGTTCTACATGTTCTTGTGTCTGTTACCAGTTGTGTACTGACATATAAAGATCTATCAATCATTGTGCTCCTTGATTGGTTTGTCATCTCTCCCTGATAAAGACAGATCACTAGCATATACACATGTACACCTACGGCGGACCTACCTGGCTGCAGAGGTCAGGAGATGTAACAGTGGTGTTGTTTGATGAATCATCAGGCCTGTCGTTTTCAGCGAGATAGGATGAGATTTGGGTGAAACATCTGAAAGTTCCACTTCAAGTATGAATTAACATGTGGCAGCAACGGATTACTTGCGTAATGAAGCAAGAAAACGTTTCCACGGTTGGCTTGATGCGATGCAAGTTGAGGGGGACATATTCCTCCTCATTATTTGCCCTGACCATGATCAGGCCCCTAACCTAATAAAGCAGGTTTGACACTAAACAATGGCGACATCATGAGGATACGTACGAAAAGCAAGCATCAAGCAGAGGATTAGGATAGAAGCATTGTATATATCTTTTTTTTTTTTGAAACGAAAGTCTATAAAGCAGATGTAAAATATGAAAAGAAAGAAGGACTGGTTAGTGGATTTTCACATTAGGTTTGTGCAGCCTCATGTTCAGATAATTTTAATTTTAGATGCGTGCAAAGTGTTTACATAAAATCGAAATTACATTCAATCGACCCTAATGGGTATTGGGTAGGTATTGAGTACAAGTCCACAGAGAATACGTCAACTAGACATTGCAGTAAAATTTGGTGAAGATCCCATCCACGGACACCCTCGAGTGTAAACGTAGTCCTTTCTAACATCCGAGTCCTTGATAGGAGCATAGTCAGGCTTACCCTTCACACCACAGAATGTACAGGCCGTGATCAACATCAATAGCATACTGCATACAACGGTAAATAAGATGGAGGACGAATTTACTCCCTCCGTCCCAAATTATAAATCACTAGCAAATATACTTGCGTTGCTACGCGAGAAAGATTGTGTGGTTTGAACCAAGCGATCCTTCTTCCTTCTTGCCGATGTCGTCCTGCCCTCTTCTCGCATTCACACGCTGCGCCGTACGCCCCTCATTTGCCACTCATCCACTGTACTTCCAATACCCACGATCAGCTGCTCTCACAAGATCACTGCCTCCCCAACATTCTACTACGACCAATCCTAACCATATGGCTCTTGCCGACTACTCCGACATGATGTCCTCACCGCCAGTCCTGCGCAAACTGCCACTATTGGTGCCCACATCGTCTTGGCCACCACCATCTCCATGTTGCGACCACCAACCCAAACCTTCTTGTACATCCATCGATGAGTGAACCCTCTCCAGGATTCGTGACTACCAGCGCTAGGCGGCTTTTCTTCCTCTCCAGTGGGGCACAAACACATGACCCATCGCGTGTCTGAGTTTGCGCAGGGAAAATAAAAAAGCAAAAATTCACGAAAAAACATACCAAAATATACATGGGAAAAGAGAAATAAAGCCTAAACATGTGTTGGTAAAGTACTCACCTACTCTGGTATCGTGTATACATTGGCGGATCTAGCGGTGGGGCGGGTGGGGCTCAAGCCCCCCTGGAGCCCCTCCATGAATTTTTAGGCAAGGTTGCATTGTGTAGGAGGAGTTGAGATGCAACTGCAGGTAGAAGACGACCTCTCTTCGCGAGTTGGGCTAATATGGGCGAATTCCCACTCCTTTTGTCGAGGCCCAAGAAGACAAGGCCCATAAAAACTAAAAAAAACCTATCCTATTCATCCACTCCAGCAGCCTCGACCTCGCCCCTTTCCTCTTCCCCGCTGCTCTTCCCGATTCCCGTCTCCGTGTCACACGGCGGCGCCGCGGCGGTGAAAGAAGCCGCGACCCTCGAGGAGGCGGCCAGGAAGGTGGGCGTGCAGCACGCGGGTGCGGGCGGCAGCGGCCAGGCGCGCGACGGCAGCGGGCAGCCGGCCAGGGGCGTGACGTCGCAGCGAGCAGGCGCGCGACGAGGCAGCGGCCAGGCCCAGGCGAGGCGGCGGACGAGCGGCAGCGGCTGGCTGCCTGGCTGCAGCGGAGGCGGAGCAGCCAGCGTTGGAAGGAGCCGCGACACCCTGACCCTGGGAGCAGCCGAGCGCCCGAGTAGAGAGAAGGTGATTCACTCATTCACTGAATTTTTTGAGTGAAGTTAACTTATATTAATTATTATTTCTCCCCTGCTGTTGATTGAATGTTTGAATTGAATAGTTGATACTTGATACTCTAAATATGTGATTGGAATTTCACGCGTCGTCTATTAGTTTCGTAATTTGGCTAATGGCTAATGGGTATGGTTATAAACCACATCTTTTATTTTCCATGGTGTATTTTGCAATTCTCATAATATAAGACCATTTCAAACTATTAAATTTGACTTCCGTGGGGTCATAGTGGAGCTATGTTGTTGTAGCGTTTTTGTTCAGCCCCCCCTAAAAATTTTTCTGGATCCGCCGCTGCGTGTATATGTTACATGTTCCCGGTCTAGCGTATTTTACGTGTGTCACCAGTCCAGTTTTGCTAGATTGTGTCCATGCGTTGTTAAATGCAAGTGATGGTTTCTTGTATGAGTATGAATCATGAGTCGAGACTCACATAGGACACGAAGGGCATGTGCGAATTTTGGAAATTAAAAAAAGGAGACTCATAATACATTTATTATATATCATTATGTTTATAAGAAAAGGTAGGAGATAAAAAGAAGAGACGTGAGTTATGGTTAATTGTATGAGCACAAATTATGAGTTTGTACTCATACGGGATATGGAGGACGTGATTGTATTTTGGAAACTAAAAAAAAAAGAAGAATCATAATATATTTATTATTGATTGTTTTTCTCTATGTTAAAAAGTGGAAGATAAAAAAGAAAGAAAAAGCACGCACAAAAACCGATGGTGGGAGGCACGTCGGACTTGGAAAACTCAAAAAAAATCCAGGCAATTTTTACGTAACAATGACTTGACGGACAACACATCGAGGGGGCTGGACCAAGGTGAGAAATTTTGGCTTTTTATAATTAGGTATAGATTACAAGAATCTTAGAAATAATAATATTTTCTATGTCTACTAAGTATTATTAGATTCTTTATTACTCATTTCATAGTAACATTATTAGATTCTTTATTACTCATTTCATAGTAATATCTATTTGATGTTGTAAATCTTTGTAGTTCCCTGTATAACATTTTTTTGTCAAACTTGAGATACTTTGACTCTTCAATATTTTTTTTAGAAAAAATGACTTAGAATTTGGAATAGATGGAGTAGTTTGCAGCCTTAGTGGGAGCAAACAAGCCAAAAAAAATATAATAATACCACCAATGAGGTCATTGCCTCACAGCTAGGCCCAAAGTCTCGAGGCGGCAAGAAAAAAACTCTCTCTATTCCTCACCTCAACAGCCTTAAGCCAAACCTTTCCCGAACGTAAAAAATCACACGACATGACTCTCAATAGATGAAGTGAAGTAGAAAGACAAGGATGTCCATAATTGGAGCATATCTATATGCATAAATCTAATCTCTGTCGATTGCGTACACCTATACCCACCAGATTGCCCCCGCATCCGCATTCATGTCACACATAGAGAAGGGGAAAGATGCCACGATAGGAACACATCGAAAACCCACAGCTGCAAGATGTCAAGAAAGCCAGCTGCAACATCAAGAAAAACATGTTGCAAACATCTCCAAAACAACTACTCCCTCCATTCCAAATTATAAGTCATTCCAAGAATCTTGGAGAGTCAAAGCATTTCAAGTTTGACCAAAGATTATTGAGAGAATTACAAAGACTTGTAACAACAAATAGGTATACTATAAAACTATAGCTAACGAAGAATCTAATGATACTTAGTTGACATCCTAATTGTTATTATCTTATCATATAAATTTAGTCAAACTTAAATAACTTTGACTCTCCAAGATTCTTAGAATGACTTATAATTTGGAATGGAGGGAGTATTATGCAACATCCAGAGGAGTGGGGACACATATTGTAGCTGAAACCTCAATACTATATTATTGATACAAATACCAAATATCTAATGAAACAACAGGGGAACAACATGTAAACATTGGGACGAAGAAGTTGAAACATCATGAAACATGTATTGCAACAATAGAGAACAACAACTGAAACATTGGGCTAAAAGCAGCTGACACACAAATACTATATTATTGAAACAACACAATGATATGATGAAACAATAAGGGGACAACTAGTCACCATCGTTTCCCTTAGTCCAAAGGGATGAGGAGGAGGAGGAGGAGGAGGAGGAGGGGATCTAGAGAAGGAAGAGGTGGAAGGGCTCGCAGCGAGATCTAGAGGAGGATCTACCTTAGATTTAGATCCTTCCCTACGAACTACCTTGTCAAAGTCGCAGTCGTCGTCCTCATGTGTGGATGTGAGTTCGTGGGAGCTCTCTGCATGAGGACGTCAAACGTCGGGCTGCGGGCGTGGAGGCACAGCGCTATGCACGCGCGGTCGAGCGAAGGAGCACGAGAGCTATGGGCGCGCAAGAGGAGAGGGAGCACGGGCGGGGCGGGCACACTGCAAGCTTGTTGGTGCGAGGGCACACACTCCCCATGTCCCTGACGGCGACACCAAGGAGCGGGTAGGACGACCACAGGGGCGAGAGCGGAGCGGCGATGCGGGGGAGCAGAAGACAGACGAGCGCGGGGGATGGAAAAGAGGGGGGATGGATAATGATTGCCACTACGGGTGAGTCGGGCGAGGTGTCCGATCAATCGTGCGCCGATGAGTTGGACTAAAAGGAGATGAGAGACTTATTACAATTTTGTAGTGAAAAAATATTTTTTGAAATAACTTTGTGGATCTGAGATGGCATCTCTAGATAACCTTTATAACCATGGTGAATTTTAGTAGGAAAAGAGAGGATCGTGATGACGAGTGGGTCCGGGATGGAAGAGAGATTTGTTTTTTTTTTTGAGCAACAGGGATGGAAGTGAGATAGGGAACTACCTGGTTACCATGCTGGTCTATTGCAACTGTTGCTTGCTAAAATGGCTTCGGCCTAGGACGGCATATGAGGGAGCTAAGGTAGAAAACCGGGCTCGGCCCAATTGTTGACAGGGCTTGGACCCTTGCAAAAGGAAAAAAAAACAAAAGAGAAAGGAAGGGAAAGTTAGAAAAGAAAAGGGTTTGAGGTCCAGATTTCATTGATTTCGGCCCAGGACATTGTTATGGATTTCTAGAACGAGATTTGCATTCTGAACTGATGTGTTACCTACTTGAATTTTAACTGTTTTCCAACGATTGTTGCACAGGACTTGTTAATTGCACAGGTAAAACCGTCCTTTTGGCATGAATGCAAATAAAGTTTATAGGGCACGATTTTTCTTAATTAAACTAAAACTATTTTTCCTTTGCAAATCACTAATGAAATGCTGACCATGACAAAGAACTAGTCCATCTTTAGCCTTACCATCCAGAGAACCAGAAACTTGCATATTATGTTAGTTCGTATGCTATTTTTGTGTGCCCAATTGTTGAGTTGAGGATTACTACATTAGTGACATAATCTAAACCAAATCAAGGATACCATTACCACTCTATTAAAACAAAAAAAAACAAGGATATAACATGATGACTCGCCCAACACGGCACGTACGGTTTGCAGCCACCGGATAAGGCTCTCACGGTCTCACAGCAACCAGACCAACCCCTGTGCCCCTCACCTATCCATCCATGCACGGACCACGATGAATGATGATCGCCGACGACGTGTCCCCCGGCTGGACCGCTTCACATGCCGCTCCGGCGACCTGGCGCCTCGCCGGGACCCCGTCCCCGTCGCCCATGCGAGCAAAGCCCGTGCTGCCGGCCGCCGCGGCACACGTATGCACCCCACGCATGCGAGCATGCATGTGTCCTAGAAGCCGACTGTTTTGTCGCCTCTCCATCGATCGATCGCATATTCGCATAAGTATGTGTTATCGTATCCTCTCTGTTGCATGCCGGAGCTGCATGCCTGCCGGTTGCCGCTCCTAAAACTGCATAGGCACGTCCCCTTCAATTATGCCAATAATTTGATTTTCTTTTTTGACATATGATGCAGCGTTGAGCGAACGACTACGCTCGCTGACAGCTAGACGGGAATCGGCGCGGCTGGGCTACCGGGTCCGATGTTTCTACTTTGCAACCTGTTCGCATGAACAAAATAGCTTCAGTCGGCTTATATACGAGCCATAGAGGCCATCGGGGAAACAACCCTTCAAACACAACTAACTAATGGCATATAGTACCGGTGAGGCAAATCTGCCTAAGAAGTAGTACAACAGAACGTAGACAATAAGCTAAACACACACGTTCTTGCACAGTGCGTGAGATCGAGAATCTCTCCCGATCGAATTAACGACCACCACAAGCTACGTATAGTCAATCAATTCCAACAACAGCAACGTTGACATGTTCAAAAAAAAAAAAAACAGCAACGTTGACGTTGGCTACTGTGTCTATGCTCAGCCAGCCGCGTGTGCGGTGCACACAGACACAAGCCTACATCAATGCTTTAGTTTAATGTGGTGGCCGATCTGATGCATGCGATACGTGTCCTGAAACATGGGTTAACAGCAACCAGAGTCATGTGACGACTGACAGAGAAATGCATATATGGGACGCTATAAGGTCATGTCGTCGGACCAAATAAAGCAAAAGCCGCCGTTGATTAAGGCTCTTGATCTCCTTTATTTGTTTTTGTGGTTAGGAGCGAGCGCGCGACTGATGATTGATTGTTGAGGTCCTCTTTGAGCCACGTAAGTTTGTAGACTACAGTATACATAATTAGTAGTCAAACCCTTCTACGCCAATCAAGCAATCCTAACGACGATCTTCTACTCAAAACATCTCCAAGTAAAGTATCATTCCTTGCCTAAAGTGATCGTCAACACTGGCCGGCGGCTCTTTATTTGAAGCAACTTAGGATTAGAGCGCTGATCCCTTTATTTTAAGTTACAAATCCATTGCATCATATACAATAACAGATATGGGGAGAAGATTATTGCCCAAACGAACCTTGAGCGACATTATATATTGGATCTTGACTGAGAGAGGTCGTTTCTCACTTGACTATAATTCCAAACCAAGAAAGAAATGCTTTATGGCCTCTACTGTGTGAGGTGTGCACATATATACTTGGTAGGGGTGAGGAAAAGACCAGAAGGGTTAAATGGGTATCCGGTATCCCACAATGCATGTCCTAGCTAGTATTTGGTTGAGAGACAAATTAATGAGATACAAGTGTCTTAAGGAGTAATCTTCTACCAAGACAAAGTTATTTCTCCCTCTTCCCCTCTAAAAACTGAGATACTACGTCGTAGCTCTGAAAACTGAACTGTGTCGTGCCCCCCTCGATATGGGCCATCCCTATCCTCATCATGCATGGCCGAGCACCAACGCATTATCGTCATCACGGTCCTGCCCCTGTTGCATCGAGCTTGAGTAGGGACACCACACTGCTGCCTTTGTGCCCCATCCGTCATCGAGTGAG
This sequence comes from Cymbopogon flexuosus, assembly GCA_027790015.1. Classification (NCBI taxonomy): domain Eukaryota; kingdom Viridiplantae; phylum Streptophyta; class Magnoliopsida; order Poales; family Poaceae; genus Cymbopogon; species Cymbopogon flexuosus. The sequence goes on along the minus strand of JAKNSH010218754.1, from coordinate 3,891 downwards.
TCTTTGTGCCCCTAATGGGGCAGTGCTGACTATGCCCTTGGGTGTTATCAAGGTCACATATAGGGCAGATATATCCTTCGATGTTGATATCGGGTGAGGTTCTGTCACGAAGCGATGCACCGATCTTCTTATCTCAATCCCAACCTACGCGCACCCTTCCTCTGCCCATGGCCTTCTTCACTTAGCCGTTTGCGTAAAACTAGGGCCGACTAACGGTAGCTAAAAGAATTGAAAAAAAAAACTTATTTATCTCACCTCTCCTCGTCCCTCCTACCAAACACAAACTCAGAATGACTCAATCCCCACAAGCAAATATTGACATGGCATCGCTCTAACTCAAAAGGCGGATGAACCCAACACTACTAGAAACTCGAATTGTTCTATGGGTGCAAAAACCCACGAAAAAAAATTTCTGATGGCAACAGAAAATTACCCACAGAAATAAAATGATAGAAAAATTAAATTTTTCCATAGGTTCATCGTCAGAAATAATTTTCTATCAGTCATAAAAAAATAAGTTCGCCAGATTTAAAAACAATTTTTTGTAGTGGATATCCACACAGGAAAATACACTTTTATGTCGGTTTAGCTTAACTCACCGAAAAAACTAAATAAGTGCACAAAAAATCATTTTCAAACAGTAGCAACATATTAAAATATTCGTTGTCCACAGATTTCATGTCAACAAAGCAAACTGAAGATTGATCTCAAGTTGATACCGTTCCTCTAAAATTACAGTATGCTACTTACTGGGTTTCAGTTCAAGGAATACCATTACTTTTGACCCCTTCAGTCAGGATCTCCATCCTTGCTTTTTCTATGGCACCGCAAAAATGAGACACATAAAAAATCAACAGAAATTGGATGGGTAAGAATCATTGTTAATTGGATTGCCTGCACATGCAACATGGCTTGCACAAGGTAAAAAGATGGCATCCTAACTAGTAACTAATCTCTGAACTAAATATTCTCCAAACTCACAGAATGATTTCAGTTCAAGGAATAGCATCATTTTTTATGAAATTTTCTGCAGATGAAATAATTTCAATTTTTCCGTGAGTGTTGAGTTTTTCCGTGTGTAATTTTTCCGTGGTTTTTGTATTTTTCTGTCATTATATTTTGAAACCCACGAAAAAATTGGTATTTTTTTGTGCGTATCGAAAAAAACTCAAAAAAAAAATTCATCACCCACAGGAATATTTGAGGTGGCTAGAACAAAATCCCTCTATGTTATTTTCCTTAGGTCAGTGAGAGTATATAAATGAAAAACAGAAATATTCATCACCCAAAGGAATAAGCCAGCTAGAACAAAAATCCTCTATGTTATTTTCGCAAAGTATATAAATGAAAGTCAAAAACATAAGTAAGTGAGAGTTAGGTCAGCTATAGCACGCTAGCTAGCTTGTTTGCGTTAGCTAGGTTACATCATAGGTCATAGCCAATAACAACTTGTTCCTAATTACATTTCTAGTTAATATGCTATTATTAATAGTGATTGGCAGTTCCACTTCCGCGGGCGACCGCACGGTTCGCTTCCCGCGGTCGATCCCAGCGGAGTGGTGTTCGTGTCCAGTGCTGCCTTGTTGTATGTGTGTTTCTTTTTTCAGCTAATGTCATGCTGATGTAAGCAGAAAAAAGAAAGTATTTATTTTTAACTTGCTATAATTCTTAAACTGTGTATCTGTTTTTAATTCCATTTGTACCGATGTATTCTATGTAACGAGGTGAACAAAACTACATCCCACTTGATATGTTTTGAAGAATTTTTTTTTAATTTTTTTCTTATATTGCAGTCATTGTGTAGATAATTTTTATTACGATGTTCTGGTACCTAAGTTATATGTACAAATTAGATTGTAACTTTATGACGCTGAAGATCACATAAGTTATATGTATAAGTTAGACGTATAAGTTATAGAAGGAAAGTTCTGCGTCTGGATTTATAATTTTGGTTTTTTTTCCTAAAACGTTGAAGATCATACAATAAGTTAAGTATAAGTTAGGAGAATAACTTAGAAACGTTAAAAATCATGTTAGTTATGTGTATAAGTTAAAATTATAAGTTATATGTATAAGTTACAGAAACAAAGTTAAGCGACCGGATTTGTAACCTTTCTTTCTTTTGCTAAAAATAGAAAACTTTTCAAAAAAGAAAAGTTACGGGATTTTTTTTTTGCTAAAAATGGAAAGTCGAAGTAGATCGATCGCTGGAACCCGTTTGAGCGGCTGACCGCGATTTAGCAGCCCCGATAATGATTCTCCTTGCTTGATGAGATTGTCCTTTTAGCTCGATTCCAAAAGGTTACTCCCTCCGTCCCAAAATAGATGTCATTCTCGCTTCCTGAGAAGTCAACGTTTTCAAAATGCCGGAAATTATGTATTAAAATCTATAAATATTTATGCTAAGTAATTAGTATCATCGGAAAGATCTTTAAGTCTAGTTTTTTAATAAATTTATTTGAAGATCTAAATATTGCATATATTTTCTACAAATTCAGTGAAAGTTAAAAAAGTTTGACCGGTATGTTTTCTATAGCGTCATCTATTTTGGGACGGAGGGAGTAGGTCAGTACGGTGGCATTGCGCGTGTGCTTAATAAAATGCTGCTTGTGGATTCCAACTAAAAAGATCGAGATGTAATTAAGCGTGCTATGTTGGATTGACCCGTACACGTCGTCGGTCGGCCTATGGATGCCATGCACGTCGAGTGTGCAGCCACACTATACAGCCGATCGACCGTCGACGACGGACGCCACGTGCCGCCGGCAGGCGTATACGACGACGCTTTGTCGTCCGTCGTTGTCACGGACGCCGCACCCCTGCGCCGCGCAGGCTCCGGCCAGAGACCTGCAGAGCACAGGAGGCCGGCCGGGCCGCAGACACACAGGAGATGGCGGATGATGGCGCGCACACACATGACACATGGGAGTCGATCATTCATGAGAGGATCAGCTGTGGGGCGGCGGCGGTGGCGCGCAGGACGACCGCCGAACAGCGCGAATCGGCGCGAGGTGCCCGGCCCGGGCCACACACCACCCATTGCGTGTGCTAATGCTTTAATATGTGGATCCAAAATTAAAAGAGGTGGTGATTAAGCGCGGTGGCGCGCGCGGTGGCGCCTACTAATTAATTAGGATTTCATGCACGTCGCGTACGTGCAAGTGTGTGCGGATCATCGATCCACGGCCACATTATACACAGAGCTAGCCTATAGACGACGCTCTGTCCGTCGCTGTCACGGACGCCGCGGCCGAAGCTCCGGCCAGAGAGACCAAAGCAAGGAGGGGCGGTGGCGCACAGGACGACCGCGCCGCCGAACAGCGCGAATCGGCGTGAGGGGGCCCCGACCTACTACCACTACCACCCATGCAGATCGACGCGAGGGGCAGAGGCACGACAAACAACGGGTAGTACCTCCGCAACGCAACTGTAGGTGGTGGTTGGTTGGGGGCACAGCCGCACACAGCGTCCTCGGCCGGAGAGGCCGGCCGGTCAGGCGGCGTGGCGGTCGCCGGGAGAACAAGGACGGCAGCGCCAGTAAGCGCGAGCCACATGCGCACGTACGAACCTTTCTTTGCTGCACATGCACGCAGTTTGGTCATCTCTTCTCGATAGATCGGCAGGCACAGATCGGGCGGTACGGTCTCCCCCGAGCCGATCGATGGTCGTCGTAGGCCTAGATGCCAAATTTTGGAGGGTCAAAATTACGGTGCCGCCGGTACTGTAGCGCACTGTAGTGTTTCGTAGTGTTTTGTTTGTATGTGGTAAAAATTGTCCAAACATTAACTAATTAGGCTTAAAATGTTCATCTCGTAAAGTACAATCAAACTCCCGATAATAAGCACTAGCAGGTTGGTGAAGCATAATCCTAGCGTGAGGGAATGCTATACG
>JAKNSH010218598.1:0-10032 GCA_027790015.1 Cymbopogon flexuosus | reverse complement strand
GCAGCTACGAGCTAAGTCGCCACCGGCACATTTGATTGGCAATGACAGCTCTGCATGCTGGATACTGTACTGGATTCGGCACGGCGGTTGTCGTCATGGGCAGTGCCGTGACTTCTCTTAATGGTGACGATTCTGTCCTTGTCAGGTAGGAGTACGATTCTCCCTATAGAAAAACAACGGACAAGAAAATTGCCAGACATGTATCGATAGAGGAGGTCAAGAAACAGAGAATTTCCCATTGACATCCCAACTTATAATCTCAGTCATACATACTCTTTCTCTTGTGTTATATTAATTCAATTTAATTGATGCGTATCCGTCAGGAAAAAAAATTGTCAAATTGTCACATATTCTAGGACTATGAATTGCAACAAAAAAAAAAACCATTCTAAATTATAAGACATTTTGACTTTTGTATTCCTTATTTAGAAGTTATTTTAGATGAGGTTTAAGTCAAACATTCGGAATATAAATCAGCAATAACTTTAAGCTGTTGAATTTACAAATGTGAAAATTATATGAATAGATTTGTCTTAAAAAAATACTTTCATAAAAATATACATGCACCACTTTTTCATAAATATTTTTATACAAATAAGAGGTCAAAGTTGTGTTTTGGAGACCATATCGCTGTCCTAAATGATTTCTAAATCCTATACGGAGAGAGTACATACATTGTTTTAAACATGCATCTAAACATAATGTGTATCTAAGTGCATAGCACTAAAGCCACGAATCTAAAAAGTAAAAATTCCTTGTAATTTGGAACTATGGAACATATTACTCTTTCAATCCAACAAGATTGTATCTGAAATGAATATTTCCATCACCCAGTTGTCCACTTTATTCCAATGTCTATATTGTCTTTTTCACTAGATAAATAAATGTTATGCAAATGCCCGTGCATGTTTCCTCCCATATATTATTGCATCACGTCCAAGTTGAAAGAAGAGTAATGCATATCGATGGTCCTTAATGAACTTGTCCAAAGATATTGCCTAGGTCCTTTATCTACTAGAACTCTCTGAAAAAATTATATCAAGGATCCCTAAACTTTTTCAGTTTAGTGCTAAGGCTCCTCACTCTTCTCTTGGTCCTTCTTAGATCTAAGACAAGGATTTCCTTGAGGACTTGTAGCTCTCTGTCATTTAATTTAGGGTGGGTCTCTCATGACTAGTGTGTAAAGGTGAGTGAATGAGAAATGATCTTGCACGAGAGAGAGCGCTACAGACTCCCTCGAACCGTCCTAACTATGGTATATATGCGTGCTAGTCAAACTGACACAAGTTTAACTAGATTTATAGTAAATTGTATTAACATTGATGTATCCAAATAAAGTTATTATGAAAATGCATTCTATAATTAATCTAATAATATTAATTTTGTATCATAAATGTTAGCATTTTTTTAATATAAATTTAGTAAAAGTTTAAATTGTTTGACTTTTTCAAAAGCAAGAAATGCAGTCTTTTGTAGACGGGTAGACAGGGGAGTATTCATCTTCGTCTATCCAAATTCGGATATAAGGTAGGTTCCAGTTAACCGATTCCAGTCGATCTTACACTCTCAATGACTTGGCCATGCTACATCCAGGGGTGGGTCTACCTTTTTTTTTTTTTTTTTTGAAAAGGGGTTTAACCTCCGCTTTTAAAGCGTTAACCAGATATATGACTGGGGTAACCAGTTTAAGCTAAAGTGAAAACCACTCATCTCCAGGGCCAATTTATCTAGAGTCAAATTGTCTAAATGTTGTCAAGCTCTCACTGATAACAATGTCAACCGGTCTGGCAATTGTTACATCATCGAAGAAACAAAAAGAACACTAAGTCGTTTCCAGCAGTTCAAAGTATCCAAATGTCATCGAACAGCCAATAGAGTGGCCCATGTTTTAGGAGTTTATGGTAGGAAAGAGTTTTCTTTTGGTTTTTTGTCTGAAGGTGTTCCGGCCTGTGCGTCGGCAGCTTTAGAATTTGATGTAAACATGATTCCCCAATCTTAATATATAAGCTCTTTCCTTTCAAAAAAAAGTGACAACCAAAAAAACAGAAAACTAGCGTTTTACAGATGAGAAAAAGAGCCAAAACAGCGCTAGAACAAACAGTCTCCCAAAATACCCAACAGCTACTAAAACAAAGTTTCAGACTTCCACTACGTCCGTTGGCATCACCGAACTCGGCGAGAAGCCTTTGCAGCCACTTCATGACATCTTCTCTGATTTGCTCAATCTTCTCCCTGTCTTTTCCTTTCAGCAACACCCGCCACTTCTTCATGAATGATAGAGCAAGGTACATCACGTCATTTGGCATCTTAGGGAATTTCTTCTCTATGACCATCTTATTTCTAGTCGTCCACAGTGCCAATGCACAACCTGCAAAGATGAACATGATTAACCGTGCAGGAATAGGCCCTTTCCCCCATAGCCAAGTTTCAGACGGGGTTTCTGGGCAGAGAAAGCCACCCATATATTTCCCCAAATGGTCTACCTTTATTAAGGTAAATACTCATTATTTTTCCAAGAAAACTAAAAATAGAACTAAAATATAACTTGATAGTCATGAATCGAGCCAAAACGATAGTCTTCTTCTGCTCTCTCATCTATCCTATCAACCCAACAATAACCCAAATGGGCCTTGTTTAGTTCCCTAATTTGGGAATGACCAAATCACTGTACAATACTGTAGCATTTTTGTTTTTATTTGGTAATAATTATCCAAATATTGATTAATTATGCTTAAAACGTCCGTCTCGTAAAGTACAATCAAACTGTGTAATTAGTTTTTGATTTCATCTAAATTTAGTGCTCCATATATATGCCGGCATTTTGATAAGATAAGGGCAGTCCCAATGGATGATTTCTAGTTGCATTCTCCAAGAGTAATTAATGTCTATAGACTCTATCCTTCCCAACCCATGGTTTCCATAGCAATATGCAATCACATGATAAATTAAATGACACATTAAAATGAGATGGATCATTTGTGGCAACTAGCTGTATACAACACACGTTGCCACATTTTCATGTTCCAAAAGACAAGAACAGAGCACACACTGTCTTTCATGTTTCAGAAGACATGAACAGGCCAGAACCATATACTTCCAGAATTCCATCGTCTCAGGTATAATAGATAATAGATACCACATAGTTCTTCATAACACACCAATTTAGAAATAAAGATAACAGATGGCATCATCCATCGTCTCAGGTAGGTTCCATCGTCTTAGGTAGGCTCATATAGTTGAGCAACAAAATAACTACACACCATCATCTTAGGTAGGTCCAGCAGTCCTCTTTCCACCAGAAGCCATCATATTCCAGAGCATCATCTAAAATAGAAGTGAAAAAATAAGAAACAATGAATGGACAAAATAACAAACACAAACATAGAGAAAAAAACATGAACATGTTTATACTGTAGAAACTGATCTACTATTAGATATGTAGCTAATTATTTCACCTATATATACTTCCTTTTGAGCAGACTGTACACTACAAGCTAACTATCAGACATATATAATGCCCCTGATTTTCTACTATACATATACAGCTACACATATATACTTTGCTTTTGGAGCAAACTGTGCTTCCACTCTTCTAAACATAATGCAACAGGACTAAACTATTTTTCTTCTCCGGCCATCAGAAAAATGTCATGTGGATGCACACGCACTGAACATGTTTGCTCTGCTAATTTACATTCATAGTACTTCTTCATGCACATCACCCGATTAAGCAATCTTCTAGCCGTGAACAAAACTATTTATCTATCCACATTTACCTTCACCCAGAACAACATTGAAATATAGCCATAGTTGACATCTTTATAGATAAGCTTACTCCATGACACAATTAATTTAATCAAAATGAAGACAAGAAGTTCAAGATTGATATGTATAACCAAGGAAAAGGTTCAGTACTGACTCGATTACTCTGTTTGAGCTTTTTGTTTATAATGCAGAGCTCTATACACAAATTAAGGACAACGACAAGCAAGAGGGACAATGCAAATATACAGGAAAACCTGCAGGAAAACAATATAATAGTTACCCTTCACTTGGGCCCAACCGAGATGAACTTGACCACCAAGCAGGAAAACCTACGGCTTGTAGACTTGCAGGTGTTGGAGACATTGCTGCTTGGGTGATGGGTTCACCGTTGACCGAAGTCGATCCATCAGCAGGGGCAGCGGGAGCAGCAGCAATCGATGCAAATCAGGCATCAATGGCCGCGGAAGCACGCTTGCCCTGCCCTGACCTGATTTGCTTGGACCTTGAAGATGTCGGATGGAGGGGATTCATGGCGACTGATGGATTGGGGCTGGATGAGTCAAGGATTTGGGAATATACGCGTGCGCGGAGGAATCGGAGAAAATCGCACGGGGAAGGAGACGCCATCACGCGGGAAAGAGAAGAGGAGCAGCGTGTGGGGAGGGCACGAGCGCGCGCGCGCCATCGCCGCAGCGGCGGCCGCACGGGATCGCCATGAATGAGCCTAGAAACGAGTCGTTTCTCCACAATGGCGATTTGGTGGTTTCGACGGGCCTCGTTCCTAGCGTAGACGTGGTTCCTTCACGTAGAAATCGTTTCTACATTTTACCCCCTCTCTCTTCATTAATTCCTATGCCACATCATCAAAAAGCTGAGTTGTCAACCTAATTAATGAATATAGAAACTGCAATCAATGTCCCATTGGGACTGCCCTAAGAAATCTTCTTTTTGCATAGTGAAATTTGGTCCTTAAGTTGGGTAATTAAAAGGCCATGGTTCAACTCGATCCCCATCTGGCATCTGCAGTCCATCTGCAGTCCGCTCGAGGGTGTGCTGAGGATGACTGTTAGAAAAACGCTCACTTTCTACCGCGCAGGGCTTTATCCAACCATCAACGATACTATCTTGTCAAAAAAAAAAAAAAAACCATGAACGATACTCCATTCCGTCAGGGAAAGAAATAACTTTGAAGGTAATGGTATTGTAGTAATAATAAATGAAATGACAATGGTTTGCAAAAGTTATGATATATTCGGTGGCTCACTCACTGTTTGAAAGTACTTATATGAACAATAATACACATCTTTTATATTTCCGTTTGTCAAATTACAGGGTCAAAATTAACAGTAGCTACTTCATATATTTCTTCCTTGACCCAGTTTTTATTTCCTTGACCAGTAAATAAGTAAATTTCCTTTTGTTCCGTGCTTTCGTACATGGAGCTAAATGCCAAATATACACAGTACCAAACGATGTCATGGAGCTACCGTAAATGCCAAATATATACAGTACCAAACGATCGATGTCGCACCATGCATGCATATTACCTGCAGGAACAAAGATTTGCCCAGGAATTTCATATGATGCATGTTGGACGTACGATGCTGACTGCTGACCGTTGATCGAGTACCACCGGCAAACCATGACGTACGGCAGATGCATGCATGCTCTGAATTGCTGATGCATATTCATGTTTTGCTCAAGAACAATGTGTGGAAATTAGAGTGTTTTGCGTGCTTCAGACTGTTGACGTTCTCTGTGAAAAGACTAGAATTCGGTTCGTCGTTGTGTTGCTTCCAAATTAAATCCTCCATGTTTTATTTGCATATATATCTTGTACTCCATGATCTTTCGCACCCAAATCCATCCACGTCACATGCATGCCTTATTGACCATTTGACCCATTGCTTGTTCTTCTGCAGGTGCCACGTGGTCGCCGCTGGCTAATTCCTGGGACTGTACTATTATTATTAGTGTGTGTATACACACACACACACACACACACACACACACACTATACATAATACATACATCAATGACCAGTGTAGTCATAAACTGACTAACAGAGACAACTAACATCCAGATGACTTCGTTATAGTATATGCAGAAGCAGGTATTGGATTATCTCACATATATATCATATTAATTATGGTCAGATGACTTGCTCAAAGCACAGGAGCATGCATGCACATGCATCTTCCTTGGTCCACAATATGACTTCATCATGCATGGAGAGAGAGGAGAGAAGAACAGGCAGAGAATTCCAAGTGCATCTCGAGAAGGTAGATTATTTAATTAGAGAACTAACCCTTGAAGAAAAGGAGTAGTAGTCAGGGATTAATTCCAAGTGCACCTCAAGTCCTCAAGACATTTGCCAACCTAATTCAACATGACCATCTATCTATGGAGAAAACTTGATATGATTAAGACATCTGCCAGCCTTGTAATCAATTCCCTGGTCCTGGTCCAAGCTACTAGTTGTCATTTACAAATAATATACAGCACAAATTACTGTGCAGGTTTGCCATATCTAGAGCACGTGATGTGACGACCTGATGATGGTGATTCCAGCAGGGAGAAAAATGCAAATTGCAGCGTGGAGGATATGGCCGCCATGGTTCACTATATTGGAGAGCTGCTATTAGTGTGTAAGTTGAGAAACACATTGATAACATCATTATATGCACTATTAAGCTAAGCTGAGTTTTCTCAAGAATTAACGGCAAAGATCTGGTATTTACTTCAGGAGCAAACAAGGAGAGGTAAGCCTAGGTACAGGTGTTGTAATAACTAAAGAAAAAATTTACTTCATCCAGAAAAACTGCATCTGAGTTTTCTCAAGAATTAACGGCAAAGATCTGGTATTTTCAAGTATGGTCTTCTTTGACTGCACTCCAATCTGTCCAACCCAATCCACAACACAAGTATTGGGATGAGTATCATGAATTGGGGGTAGAGAGCAAGTCTACTGGCATTGATGGAGTGATTTTTTTTTTTTCACAACAGATGGAGTGAGTTGAAGTGCAACCAAACAATGCAAGCCCTAAGACGTAATTGCATAACATGAATGATTAAATGGTTGTACATACATATTTCTCGGATGGAAACAAATTAGAGGCTTTTTTGGTACCCTCCAGATCACATGGCCGACCAAATAATTCTTATGGTCCCAATTAGCTGCAGCTGCACAGATGGATTACTTGGCGCATCTGCAGAAAAAACACAGGTGGAAAGACCGAAAGAAACACTTAGTCCACTGTGAGGTCTGTGACTCAATGCAAGTCTGGATTGAGTGCCGGCTGGAGACAGGTCCAGATTCGGGCGTGCGTGGTGCATGAGAATCCAATTCTGGCCTCTCCTCGCGCGGTTTTGCCCACATTTTTCTTGCGAGAGAAAGGGAAGCCAATGCAAAGAACACCAAGAAACCCAACAGGATTTATTCCTATTCATTCGAGGATATGACACGAAAACACAGCTTTCTCGGTGGCGGTTTGCAAATTGACAAATTACATGGACTCTTATTAATTGCATTGAGAACTAGCCAGCGAACCTTCATGCATGTTTATTGTTTATGGCCACAATTTGCTGGTGCAAATTAGTCCAAGTTTTTTCCAAGGAATTAAGATGACCCAAGACATCGGTACGTAATATGGTTTGAGAATTCGATCAGTTGATGTCAAGGTTAGGTTTAAGATATTCTGATGTTTTAACTGATGATATGAAGAACGGAATATGGAAGATGCCAAGACAATCCAGGCCGGCAATAAGGCGACAGGATGCCACCGGCACTGAACAAGAAGAAACTAGGGTTGACAGCGTGGAAGATTTTGGAAATTGGATTGCACGGATGAATGGCCCAAAAAAATAGATTTTTCTTGGAAGCATATGTTATATAATATATAAAAACACTCGAGCATGGGCTGGACAGACACACTAACATAAAAATGATATCCCAACAAGTTGCATTATTTTTGGTTTATAGTGTGTCGGTCGATTATCGTATAAAATATCTGATGTTCGTTCCTTTCCAAATTATAAATTAATTGTTTCGGTAGCAAAAATGCTATGTAGAAAAACTCAAATGACTTACAATTTTGAAACGGATGGAGTATAAAAAAAAGAAGTTGTTTACTTGTTTTGCTATGTGGAGCATGTCCACAACAAAGAAAGGATTGAGATTCAAAGAAAACTATTTTTGAAACGTTTCACCCTCAATAATTGGCTAATCAGCATCGAAGAAAAGAAACCCACCAGAACAAAGCTTTCTCGGGGAAGGTTATTTGGAAATTCCATGCATGGATTCTTATTGAGAGGTATGTATGTAGCTAGAGAACCTTCTGAGAGGCCATGCATATTTAGTTACGGCCAAATTTTGCTTATGGAAATTAGGCACGAGATCGAATTGGAAGTTTCCAAGGAAGATGACCCAAGGCATCAGGAATATATGGTCCGAGAATTCACTAGCGGTTCAGTTAGGCAAGTGTGAATACCAGAATATGGAAGATGCTGCACCAAGACATCAGGAAGATGCCACTGCACATAGTTAGGCTATAAGGCGATACTGACACCACAGGACACTGAACAAGAAATTACACTAGCTAGGGTTGAAGGTGTTGATGATCTTGAAAATTGGATTGAACGTACGGATGAATAATGCAATGGTGGCAAATCCAAAATTTTTAGCACAAAAAGTATAAAACACTCAAGCATGGGCTAGAATGAGCCTAACACAAGACAGTGATATCCAACAAGCTGCATTATTGTTGGTTTCTATTTCTAATAATGAACTGATCGATGCTCATATAAAAGATGTTGTTTAGAACAAGGGAGCATCTGATGATATAAAAGTTGTTATTTGCTTGTTTTTGCTAAGTATACGTAGCATTGTCCATAAAGAAGGATTCGCATAATCACTAGGTCCAAGTTTCAGTTAAATTATAAAGAGGCCTTTTATCCCAAGTTGCCAACATGCCCTTAATTAGTTGTAAGATGAAATGTAGATTACTATTTTAAACAAGGCATGATTCAGCTAATAATCATGTTCATCTAAATACTTTTGTTTAGCCTATTTAAACACCTTTTTTTACGAAATATTTAAACACCGTTTAAACGGTACACAATGATATGTTTAATCCACACTTTATCCTCTTTTAAACGGTAATGTGAGATCTGCTTAAACGGTAATGTGATCTTTCTTTTTTTTTTTTTTTTTTTTTTTGCTTCTGATTAGCTTTTGTACGTTGTCATCATCTTCCCTGCTGCTGGTTAATTAGCTCTGATCTGCCTATCCGAGAAGTAGGATACGAACCATCGTTGATGATGCATGCCTGCTCTGACCCCGTCAAAGCTTTTTGCTGGCAATGTGATTGAATGCCTGATTTTAGCTCATCTCCTTGACAGGGACATCCTCTGGCATATCCGGAATTTTGGAATTCTTGTCACAAAGAACAATTTGCCACCACAAGCATCCAGCGCCTCTGCCACTGCCCAGAAGCTTCATCTTAGCCGCTAGAGGTAGCCATCAGCCATGGCAGCACAGGTCCAGTTCTCCAGGTCCATACCTGCAATATTGCAATGCTTGTGTTGACCGAAGCTTCCTCCACATCATCCATGGGCAGGAAGTAGGTTGATGACGATAAGATTGCTCACTATATATACGGGCGCCATCCATGCCGGCCTCTCCATCTCAATTCATCAGCTCAAAGCAGCTAGCCTTCACTCAACCATCACAAAACCCTACTAGTGCCACCTTCAAGCAATCTATCTACATACAACACTTCACAGCAATCTATCTACTCGATCGTCTTCTTCAATTCCCAGGCGCGCATAATAATCAACAATGGTGGTTCCGGTGATCGACTTCTCCAAGCTGGACGGCGCCGAGAGAGCCGAGACACTGGCGCAGATCGCCAATGGCTGCGAGGAGTGGGGCTTCTTCCAGCTCGTGAACCACGGCATCCCGCTGGATCTCCTCGACCGCGTCAAGAAGGTGTGCTCCGACAGCTACCGCCTCCGGGAGGCCGGGTTCAAGGCGTCGGAGCCGGTGCGCACACTGAACGCGCTCGTCGACGCCGAGCAGCGCGGCGAGGCGGTGGCGCCGGTGGACGACCTGGACTGGGAGGACATCTTCTACATCCACGACGGCAACCAGTGGCCGTCGGACCCGCCGGCGTTCAAGGAGACCATGCGCGAGTACCGCGCCGAGCTGCGGAAGCTCGCCGAGCGCGTCATGGAGGCCATGGACGAGAACCTCGGCCTCGACAAGGG